>JAOVYX010017134.1:0-22902 GCA_035668315.1 Drosera spatulata | reverse complement strand
GTACGTGCCTTCTTATCCATCTTCATCTTGTCTTCGTCTTTCATTTCTGACGGTAATTTATCAACCCCTTCCAGAACTTCCTCGATTCCTTCTTGGATTAATAGCGCAACGACTTTGACTCTTCAAAGTCCAAAATTGTTTGTGCCATCGAATTTTTCCACATCAAATTTCATAGGCGCCATCGCACTGGAATTTTTTTCCGCAAACACTGTTCACGCCGGAAACACTGTTTCTGCCGGAGTACAGACGACGACGGCTGGTCGAAGACGATTTGAGCCACCATCAACACAAGGAAGCTTTATGTATCAAGTTTCTCAGAATTTGAGCGTGCTGAGAGGCAAGCTGCGTGAGCTACAAAAGAGACAATTTGTAGATGTGTCGGCTAAGGTTGAGTTAACAGAGGAGGAACTATTCAGATTACAGGAGCAGAATAGAGTCCCGTATTCTGATGAAGTATTGTGCAATATCCAAATGATGTCCAACCAATACAGACAACTCTTATTGTGTGCGGAGGTCACTTTAAACAACTTGCCAATGAAATTAGGTCAAGTGCGTGGATAGATGTACCAAGTACTTCTTTGCACTGATTAAGGGGAAGAAAAGGAGGAATGCGATCCTTATCATATAGGATCAAAGTAAAACTTTGTTGACGGATGGTGAGCAGATTAAGGGTGAGTTTGTAAGATTTTTTCAGAAGCTGCTACGGGCGTCTGAGGTGGCTAAGGTATATGACGATTTGATTTGGGATGGTCACGTGCTTTCTATTGATCAGATAAGTAGGCTGCAGGCCAGATTGAAGATAAAGATGTGTTTGAAGTTTTGTTCGAGATTGAGGATAACAAGTTTCCTTGTAAGGATGGTTACTCCGTCTTATTTTTTAAAAAAAGCATGAGGCACAGTGGGTTAGGACATCATAAAGGCTGTGCAGGGTTTTTTCAATTCAGGGTACCTGGTAAGGAAATGAAATGTTACTGTAACGCTCCGAACTTTCATTACTTATTAATGATATATATGACGTCATTGTTACTGGGTCCAAAATGTCAGTTAGACAAAAATTAAACATTCTGCCTCAATCATAAGAATTAAGCTAAGTTCAGTTGTACATCATTAGTTTAGAAACTTTTAATGCACTGAATCATAACTTAGAATATCACCTTCGTAGCAAAATTTACGTCTCTTTTCTAAGATCAAAGTACCTTTCACACGTAAGTTATAGCATCAAATCTTCGATCACACTTCTCCTTCAAATCTTGCTCCTGTAACAAAGAGGAGAGGAAAGACATAGAAAAATAGTTGTCGTGAGTTATAGGAGCTCAATAACGTATCGGTCCCCTTCCCAAGGGATGCATGAGAGAAAGAAAATTAAGAAAAGTTGATCACTTAGATCATATATTCCAATACTTTGGAATCAACACACCTGTCAAACAGAGCAGATTAAACTCATAGATCATCTACTCCAACATATTAGAACAAGCACATTACTCAAACAGCACAAGTTCACCAAGCAAATATCGAACCAAACAACACCACCGTACCAAACATACTTCTTCCTCTTCAACTCCGATCTTTTATAGGTTCATTCGCATCTCATCTCCCGAATGTCCCGAATATGTTATTGAAAGCATAGTAAACTCAGAATATCAAACAAACTGAGACAATGATACTGTGACTCGACAGATCCCAGTTCAAGTCTCACGCACTGCTGCACTGAGCAGCTTACTCAAGACTCTGATATGCTTATCATGATATCAATCATACAGAGACAACAGACAATAGGTACGCTCAATGTTATAATTGTGTCCTTGGCGAAACTTATTTAATTTCATAAGAAATCTCTTTTTATCTTTAGTAAAAAAGACATCTGCGAAAGAGGATCAGGCAAACCGGAGCTCAGGATCTCCTGTAGTAAGATATCCTCATACCAAAACGACCTCATAGGGTCGATGAAAGAATGTCACCATCAAATCACTGTATAATACACACGACAAACACGATACTCTTTGTGTTTTCTACCACTGTTTCACCAATTTATGGATTTACACTCCTTTCACACATTTATCCTCATTATATCAACAAATAAGGCATAACACATACCATATAATAACACTACACAATACTCAGTATTTAGCATACAGCACACAGCAGTTGTAGCCAATATTTTACGTCAGCCACATTTAGTGACTACGTCCAAAGATTTTAATGCGTATTATTATACGCATCGTAACACACAATAAATGTAAACGTTATCTTCTACCACAATTCTCCACATGGACATGCTCAGTCTCGTCCTTAAGTGACAACGAGTAGCGTATCCAAGTCCTATAATTTAACATTATTCATATATTAATACATTTCCCTTGTGAATGTTTATTCACGTCACAGAATTAAGCATATTTATTCGTAGTTTATGAAAAATCGTCATATTAATATTATGAGGTGATACAAAGTTTTGTACAAGTATTTGATATTTATTTTGATTGTCCATGATGGTGGTTTTATATATTTATCATCATTAGAAGTACTTGTGAACATTTGGAGCTGTTTCAGAATCGAAACGGTTCATTCCCGGATTCTGTCCAACATGACCCTTTGACACTTTTAAATCTCTAATTTCTCGTATACAGCTCAAAAAAATATTTTGTAAAATTTTACATAAATCAGACTTTATATTCTTTCCATAAAATCAGAGTTTTTATCATGAAACTTACCAATAATAGCAATTTATTCGTTCAAGTTTATATTTTCTGTTACATCAAACAGTTTAACCCTACTTTGCTAATCAACTCATAACTCTTTACGTAGAACTCCGAATCAATATTTGTAAACTGTTCTGAAAAATACACTTCAAGACCTTTCCATTGATATAAGGTTATTTTTCTAAACTCTTTCTGTGTATTTTCAGATCAAGCCACAAAGTTAATTCTATAACCAGTTTTTTACAGATTGACATACATGCACGTTTTAATTTATAACTTAAGATTCACAATTCTAAATTATGATCGACAAACTTCATCAGAAACTACACATATAAGACTTCATCACAGATTAAAATCCAAATTTATCTCAAACCCTTGGATTTTCGACAAAATTTGTAGTCTTGCATATTTTGCTGTTCAGAATCTCAAAAACTGATTTTTCTTCATTCATGGTTTCTTCATGTTTTTCGTTCATACATATTCTTATGATCCTATGCCTATGTCGAGACAAGATCAAACGAGTGATGCTCACCTTCACTTACTATGATCATCAATAGAAATGATGGGTTCCAACGAATGACAGTTTGAAGCGTGAAAGGTATTTGATGATGAGGCCGAACATTGATCATCTTGCTCCTCTTCTTTGGTTTTCTCCCTGTTCGTTTAGTATGGAGAAGGGAGAAGAAGAAGTTACGATGATAAAGATAGAGTAAAGTTAGGTGACCTGTCATGGTGGTGGAGATGGTCAGGAGAAGTGGGAGTGAGTGAAAGAATTGGTTTAAGTGAAGGGAAAAAAGAGAAAGTGAAAATTTGAAAAATAATATATTCTCATTGCGATTTTAATAAAAGAAATTTATATCCCAGTCGAATAAATTATAACGTTCAATAATATATTATTTTTGTTATTTGTTGAGACAGTAATTTATCACAAAATTTTTGGGATATTACAGTGTTATCCATACTTTATGTCCTAATGGATCTTTATGTGAGGAAGGGTGTTAAATATGGTCAGTGTTGTCCACACTTTATGTCTCAATGCGTCTTTGTGTGAAGAAAAATATTAGATATACATTGATTGGGTCTTCTATCATTAGTTTGAATTTTTGATAGATCTGATTTCTCGATAATAAAGTTCCATGAAGGAACCTGATGTGGCACAAAGGAATTCTTCGTAGGCACAACTTTATTCTTTGGCTGGCCACGCTTTATAGGCTCAGGACTTTAAGGCGGTTGTATGATCATGGCTTGATTCATGATCATGTGTGTTCTGTGGTCGATAGGTAAAGACTATGAATCACTTGTTTTCTTTTCTTTTTTATGAATTCTCGTTTGATGTGTGCAAAGAGGTGTTTCAAGTGTTGAAGTTGCCAAATTATAGAAGTGATCCGTTTGAACTATGGTAGAAATGGATGTTGAGAGTCCCGAAGGAGAAGACACAACTTGCAAGACGAAGGAGAGCAACCTTTGTTGCGTTGGTATATGCTATTTAGTCGGAAAGTAATGCTCGTATCTTTAAACAATATTCAAGTCCTCCAAAGTTATTAGTTCATAATGTGTCATCGTCTGTGTTGTTGATTGTATGAGGTAGAGCTCTATCTGAGTAAACTTGCATTGTTTGAAAATAGTAAAAAAAATTTATTTTTTATTAAAAAATCTTAAATATTATATTTAGATGATATAAAAAATAGAAATTGAAATAATTTTTTTTTTTTTTGATTTTTTGCTTCAATCTATTTCAGTTTTAAGAAACAAAGTTAATAAATAAACATTTTTTATTTCATTGAAACGAGACTTTCATGATACCAAACCAAAATTGTGTGTGTACAAGTTGTTTGTAGATAAGGAACCGGGTTCAGTAACTCCCAAATACTATTCTGACCATTTTACCCTTGATCAAATCCCTAATTTATCAATTCCGACCCTGAATCAATTCCTCCCCGTGTAAATCTCCTCTCCAACAGAGGCCAACCCCATCCCCAATTCCCCACCGACTGTCAAATCTCGTTCCCTTAGCACAATTTGTCACCAACAACTCCTCTCGCCGCTGCCTCCGCCGATCGCCAACTCTCACAGATCCGATCACCGCCGGCGCAATTCTAGTCCTTGTTGAGCTGGTAAACATGCTCTCTCCCCCAAACTCATCTCTTTCTAAAGCTCCGTTTTGATTAGGGTTTCCGATTCCGCATTTTTGTTTTAGCTGGAAAGGAGAAAAGGAAGTGGAATTGTCTCGGCTTGTAGCTTTTGGGTTTTAATTACTGGACCATTGGTGTCGATTTTTTGATGCAGAATGGGCTGATGAAACTTCTGTTAGAGCTTTTGGTAGAGTTCATGGCTCGGTTTTTCGTCTCTGTTTTGCACAAATAGTGGGCTTCTGACTTTATATAAGTCGATTTGAAGAGTGTGATAAAATTTGATAAGTGGTGTTTTTTCTTTCCTGGGAAAGAAAACTGACTTAATTGATTTCCGACTTATCTTAAGTCGTTTTGAAACTGTCATTAGTTTTGCCAAACAGACAGTCTAGCTGTTTCTGTAGTATTAGTTCTGCTAGGAATGGCAACGGACTAGTATGATTAGAGCTAGGATTCGAGGCGCAAATGGTCTAGGTTTAATTGGGTTGTATTTGAGAATTATTATTAGAAAAAATAAAAAATAAAATAGGGTTATATTTTAGAATTAATGTAGCAATTCTAAAACAATCTTCCATTGCTAAACGAGTTCTTGTGTCTCTTTTACGGCGCGTGCAACGGCTACAAGGCTGACGTTAGAGATACTGTTTAGAGGAACAACCAGCTCTATCAGCTGCGTGTTCGACCCTACATGTCGAGCATTCCTTGAGAATCAGCTGCTTGTTGCACCCTCATGTCGACCCTGTAGCTTGTCTTCCTCTTCTTAAGTTGCTTTTTAGTCCCTGTTGGAGAAAAAAATTGCAATCATCTACTGTATTAGGTTTCTATGGGTTTTGGAGTGATTACATGTAGTTCACTAGATCATTATTTTGCTACCAATTTAATTGCTACTTGAAAATGATATAGGCATATTGTAATTTGGTATGTTTTAGATTACGATACTTTTCATGCTTGGAGGAATCCAACCAACGCAGCTGTTTGCAATCTCCTCCAGCTTTGTCCTTGGTAAGAAATTAGGAAATATCTTGATCGAAAACCAAAAACGTATAGGCTTGTGATATTATTATGAGCCTTTTCCTCTCTTCATTCTTTAATTAACTTTAGACTTTAGGTGAGCCAAACGAAGGGATAGCTGATTGATCGAAGCTTTATTCTGCTGTTGTATCGGCAACTGAAAAAAAGTGACTAAGGAAGCACAATTCACGGTGTATCATGTCTATACACTTGTGACTAAGTTGTCTTTTGAAATTGATATCCATTTATCAAAGAGATTGGCGTAGCTGTAGAAATATCTATTTGCGAGAGAATATGTAGCTACTTAGCTCTGCTTCCTTCTTGTTTGGCAGTAAGGTCAAAGTAAATTGTGTTATGGAAATTTAATGACTTGCTTACAGTAATCAGGTCATTATCCTTACCTGTGTTACCGTATATTGCCTCTGTTATTTGGTTTTCCTTCTCATTTTTGCCACCACTAGGATTTGAGGATTGTTTATGTACGCTTATTTCCACTGCTACTCCCTCTATTTCAATATATCGGTCGTTTGAAGGGTTTGATTAAATCCCATAATATTTGTCGTGGGAGATAATAGACAAAGATTGAGGTTTCTTGCCCATTTTACCCATGATGAATTTATTGCGTTTTCTTCTTTGATTCATTCAATGCAAACACAACTTCCAAAAACTAGCAAGGACAAAAAATGAAATTTCATCATTGAAAAAGACATGAGTAACATTTCTCAATTTGTGTGTTATGGTTTGAACGACAAATAAGTTGGAACGGAGGGAGTATAATCCATCTTTCATGTTTCTGGGCAGGAGGACTAACGAAATTTATAGGTTAAACTTTGTAGAATAGCGTCTACATAGCTTTGGTATGTTAAGAGGCGCTGCGTTGATCAAAAGCTGAAAATGACCACAGATTCGGCAGCTTGTGTTTAATGATGATGGAGGATCAGTCGTTAATCCCAGACTCATCCGTCGTTTTGGTGGATTATTCCCTGGCTGTTGGACAGGAATTCCCGGATGTAGAAACTTGTAGAAGAAGACTGAAGGATATTGCAATAGCATTGCATTTTGACCTTCGCATAGTTAAATCAGATCGCGGCCGTTTCATAGCCAGGTGCTCCAGAGATGGTTGTCCATGGCGTGTCCATGTCGCTAAATTATCCGGGGTTCCTACATTCACTATTAGGACTCTGCAACCAGAGCACACCTGTGAAGGAGTTAGGAACCTGCACCATCAGCAAGCATCCGTAGGTTGGGTTGCTAGATCCGTAGAAGCAAGAGTAAGGGAGAATCCCCAGTACAAGCCCAAGGAAATCCTGCAAGATATCCGCGATCGACATGGAGTTGCTGTTACTTACATGCAAGCGTGGCGTGGAAAGGAACGCAGCATGGCTGTGCTTCATGGAACCTTCGAGGATGGGTATCGGTTTCTTCCAGAATACTGTGAGCAAATTAGGAGAACTAATCCGGGCAGCATTGCTTCAGTTTCTGCCACTGGACAGGAGAACTGCTTCCAGCGCCTTTTCGTCTCTTATCGTGCGTCAATTTATGGCTTCATAAATGGCTGCAGACCGCTGCTGGAACTCGATAGGACTCAACTTAAGGGCAAATACCTGGGAAGTTTACTCTGTGCTTCTGCCGTCGATGCAGATGATGGATTATTTCCTTTAGCAATCGCTGTAGTTGACTTTGAGAACGACGAGAACTGGATGTGGTTCATGTCAGAGTTGAGAAAGCTTCTTGGGGTGAATACCGATAACATGCCCAGGCTCACTATACTGTCCGAAAGACAACCTGGGATGGTTGAGGCAGTCCAGACCCATTTTCCGAGCGCCTGCCATGGCTTCTGCCTGCGTTATGTCAGTGAGAGATTCCGTGACACTTTCAAGAACTCAAAGTTGGTGAATATCTTCTGGAATGCGGTATATGCACTTACAGCTGCAGAATTCGAGACCAAGATCACTGAAATGATGGCGATATCTCAAGATGTGATACCGTGGTTCCAGCAGTTCCCTCACCAGTACTGGGCCGTAGCATACTTCGAGGGGGTGAGGTACGGTCATTTCTCATTAGAGATCACACAAGTGCTCCGCAATTGGGCCCTGGAATGCCACGAGCTTCCCATAGTTCAAACGATGGAGCACATCCGCAGCCAATTAACAATGTGGTTCGACCAACGACGTGACATGGCCATGGGGTTGAACTCGATTCTCATGCCATCAGCCGAGAAAAAGATCACAGAAGCAATATCCGATGCTGGATGCTACCAAGTGCTCCGAGCAAACGAAGTGGAATTCGAGATCGTCTCATCCGAGAGGACAAACATAGTCAACATAAGGACCCGAGTCTGCTCATGTCGCCGGTGGCAGCTCTATGGGACACCTTGTGCACATGCTGTTGCTGCGCTTATCTCTTGTGGTCGCAACGCCCACTATTTCGCTGACCCATGTTTCATTGTGGCTAGCTATAGAGAGGCCTATTCTCAGACCATAAATCCAATTCCAGACAAGAGTCTTTGGAGGGAGCCGGGCGAAGGCGCAGGAGCCAGAGTTGATATAGTTATACGGCCTCCAAAAACACGACGTCCGCCTGGCAGGCCCAAGAAGAAAGTCCCTCGTGTGGAGAGCTTGATGCGGCCTAAGAGGATCGTTCAATGTGGGCGATGTCACTTGTTAGGGCATTCTCAAAAGAAGTGTACAATGCCAATGTGAATGAACGTGTGTTTCTTTTTTCTTCATTCATTATTTCAGTGAGTAACTATGAATGCACAAAAGAGCATAGAATGACGTTGTCATCGTGGTGTTGTTTTATCCTATTTAGGGCACAAAATCTTTTTTGTTATAATCCAGAGGTTAATAGACTTCATTGTGAGTTGTCATGGCCGTGTTGCTTTATCCTATTTAGGCACACAAGCTTTTTTGTTATAATCCAGAGGTTAATAGACTTCATTGTGAGTTCCACTGAGAGACTTCGCTTAACCGTCTTTATCAATCATGAACTAGCCTTTGCTCAATCATCTTTTATCAGTCGTGAAATCGCCTTTTGATGCGACAATTGAAACTGATGAAAATGAGGCAATGACAATAATATCAGGAACATGTAGTTGATTTTGCAACATACACCAGTTTTGAATTTTGATGTAGTGGGGATTGGTCCAACCGTATTGTAGTTTGATAATAATGGACAAAATTTCCTGAAAGAAACCTGGAACAAATTGTCTAGCATGAAGCAGATTGCAGAGGGTTTCGGCGTCTTGCTGAATCATATAGTAGGCGCTGGTGACTATGTTTGTCGATAGGTCAGCTCGGATCCTCAACCAGTGAGGTTTATGGTGTTAACATTTCGACCAAACTTGAAGCGAACCCGGAGCTGGTTGATCCAAATATGATTGCCATCCGTGTCCTTATCTTGGTTCCTTTGAAAAGCGAGAGCTGCACGGTCCAATGGGTAATATCTTCTGCGTGCGAATGGGTACCTCGTCTCTCCTTTAACTGCCTAATATGTCTGAGTCTGAAATGAACAGAAAGCACCTGAAACAAGATGAAGAACATAAGGCTTAGTTGAAGTCAGTTGACAATAACGCCTCGAGATAAGCAGGATCTGACACCGACAACTCTAAGAACTAATGATTTAATATGGTCGATTTATGCACTGATGCTTCACTTTCCTTTTGTTTCAGGAGTCGGTATCGGTAGTGTACTACTATCCATAACACTAACATCTTATAGGTTGCATTGGCACCTTAAATGGCGGAAATATTTGAAACAGAAGCAGAAGCAAAAGCAGCTCAAGCAGAACGGTGGACCTCCATACTTGGTGAGCGACGTGCCCATTCATCGTGAAAGATTCGACAACCTCAAAAAATTGGACAATAGAGCCGAGACCCTAGCCCGCATATCTCCTTGACAAGTCCAATGATATAGTGTGGAATCTTGTGGATTATTTGGGTATTCCAGACCATATGACCATAGTAGAAGGAATGATACTGGCTTCCAACTATAACATAGAAGATTTGAGTCCTTTCATTCTTCAAATTTCTAACGAAAGACTTGGAAAGATGAAAAAGAAAGAAACCAGAGACTTTGGACATCAAAGTTGAACAAGTAGAAAATACTAACCAGGAATTGGCTGCACAAGTCCTCGGGAGGACATGCAACTCAGATTATGTTAACACAAAACAACAAAGTTCGTCGGTGAGGAATACTCCCCCACAACTTGATTCTTTTCGAAACAGCCATGTCAAGGAAACCAGTGCTTTAGCTCATCGTGGCGATCACATGGTTACAGACAGCATCCATGGCTGGAGCAATCCCATCAATGGCCATGCCCGGTTGCAAAGACATGTGCGTAAACATCACAATCTCACATCCCTTTGGTATCGGTGCTGGTTGTGCCAATGGTTCATGGTTTGAGATCTTCTGCAACGACTCTTTGAGTCCCCGAAAACCTGTCTTGCAGAAACCGAAGCTGGAAGTCATGAATATAGGAGTCGAGGATTTGGGACTTATGCTCATGGTGGCCACTCAACCTATGAAATTATGTAAAGACGGGGCAGCAGGGTCAACACGGCCAATCAGTAGTATCGACCTTGATAGAACCCCTTGCAGGTTTTCTGTTTACAAGAATGCTTTGTACACTCAGTTTGTGACTGGTTGTGCTGGCAGTGTGGTGATGACAAACAGGTCCAACCACGTCACGGCTGGGTGCACTTCAGTTTGTGGTAGCACAAATTTCAATAGCTTAAGCTATTGCTTTGGGTTGGGCTGCTGCCAATCCTCACTTCTTGAGACATCTGACTTACGTTTTTATCAAATAGGCTTCAATAATGAAGCTGTAGAAGAGAACCATACGTGCATGGATGCCGGGTTGGTTACGCTCAGTTCATACTACTATCTTCTTGATCCTCTACCTTCGAAAGTTCCTAGTGCAGATAACTTTCCTCCTATTCTGGAATTCCACCATGAGGAAGGTCCTTATTGCCAGCATCTCTATGAGGGGAATCCTTTTCTTCCTAATGGATGTCAATGCAAGATAAGTGCATGGTATCCAACAGCTTTCCACATTCAATCAGAAGAAGTTGCTGAATCTTCCCTCTGAAGTACCACCTTCTAACAACTTGTAACGCCACGATAATTCCTACAGCTTAGATGGCGCGTGACGTCACTGTCGTTACAGACGGAGTTTATATAAGACAGCCTTTAAGATAGGGTCTATGATAAGAACATATCAGGAACTCATGACCAAATAATCCAAAACGTAACCTTACAATTGGAAACAGATACCATCCATCAAACAATACAACTCAGAATTTATTTAATACACGAAGTTTTATTATTATAGACAAGCAATGTTTGACCCGACCAACTAAATATTACAACACAACATCGTTATTTCCGTGGGGACACCATCATCAACATGCGCCTACTCGGAGGTCTCACTATCATCACCTGAGCCTAGTGACAAAAGAAAACAAGAAAAAGAGACACCCATGAGTAAGAGTGATGCTCGATAGACCCCGGATGCTGCCAACGATGTGACTGCATGTGCTACAATCATAGAACGTTCATACCTGTCACTTTAACAGTATATTAAAACCCCATTATTGTTATTATCACCAATTCAACTTTCGATCTTTTTACATCCAATGTTTATCCAATCACATGTTTACTTCCATTATTTATGCTTTCGACTTCGGTATATCGAATCAAAACACGTGATTTCGTTTGAATGATTGTTCCGTACACTAATAAGTGGAGATTCTCTCCATTTTCAATCTACGACCACATCAACGTATCGTCGATTGACTCCCTGCAAACAGCTGTCCAGCATCTGAGTTGCCAGGGTGACTAAGCCCTGTCGTAACCTCGGGTTCCTGCAAACTGTTGTCCAGCAACCCCTATCGGCATCCCTGCAAGTGATTGTCTATCATCCGAATTGCAGGGATTAGCCCTTACACCCTATCGCAATCTCAGGTTCCTCCAAACTAGTGTCCAGTGCCTTGACGATAATACCACGTACACATAATGGCAAAGCAGAATCTTTCCTCCCTCACAACATCGCCTTCCCCGGAAGGCTCGTCGTCCTTATTTGGGTGAAAACATACCTCTGTCATTTCATGTTGTCTATATATCATTTACTTTTTGATAGATTCTTAAGAGATAATCTATACTATTTTTCATATCACGAACATCAAAATGCTAGAAGTATTAATTCTATTAATTGTTTTTAAATTATTTTTTCTTTATAGTTAACGTCTTAATATTTATCTATTAATTTGTATTCTCATATTTATCGATGATTTCATTATAATGTGATCATGCTTAATTCTAATTATGCTCATCACGTAATTATTATATAGTCGTTACCCAAACAGTGATCTCCAAAACAACACAATCACTCCTTCCATTATTTTCATCTTCAAACTCACCGTAACGTACGAATCATCGTATGAACACAATCCCAACCAAATCACATCATAGATCCATTCCACAATACACCAACAATAAATGTCATATCGCAATCAAGGAATTCAGGTTGGGTTGGGTTAACTCATACTAAAAAAGTCGGAGCCGGTGGTGGCGGCGGTTCGATGGGTGGGGGCTGCTGGGGGAAGAGAGAATTGGAGAGAGACAGGGGTTGGTGACGACAACGACAGGCTGGCAACGACGATGGGAGATTGACGGATACCAGATTTAGTTCACTAAAAACCGATCTGCAATAAAATATAGTTAATTCTATAGCAATTGGACTCCTCTAAAGCATGTAACAAGGAAAAAAACATACATCAAGAAGGAAAAATGAGGCATAGAGATATGTGGGAGACTCTGCCAAATTTATCAGGAAATAACAGCAACCAATCATGCGAGCACTAGAAGTCATCAACTAATTTGCGGAAGCAATCCAAAATAAATAATAAATATCATTCACACAAATACATAGAAAGAGAGAGAGAGAGATTGAATAGGTATACACTATGAAAAAGCAGTATTAGTAATTGGGTTCTCTTCGCCAGATGTGTCATCAACATGAGGAATGCAATTGCAGGGTCTATGACAGGCATCAGATCGCTGCTGGTGGCCCTCGGTTACATCAAACTATTGGTTATTATCGTTGGAACCAACTCTATCAAAAATCCGAATTGATGATAATAAATCCATTACATTATTTGTATCTCAACACTCTCTCACAAGAAAACTCACTTGGGCTTTGAGTGGATAATGTCAGTCCGACCAAATAACACACAAACACCACAAACACAAACACAATAACTGGGGATTGTAGGATTTGAACTCGTGATCTCACTGTCACTCCTCCTATGATACCATGCTAAAAAGGAAAAGCGAATCATAAATTGATTGGAGAATACAATATATATAGGGTGATATCACAAACCCTAATATAAGGTATATAAAAATATATCATAAGTTTCTATATTCTCAACAATTATATCAAACTATGAAGAAAAGGAAGGAAATCGGGAACAAAGAGAGATATTTCAAGAAAATGGAGGTTTCTTGTTGCAGCAGCAAATATCAGAAGAGGAGGTCACAAGGAAGACGAGGATTCACAGTACTGAGTTAGAAAAGCCATTGACAAGTTCAACAAAAACAGAATACTTGGTCAAGGAGGCCAAGCTACTGTACTGCCTGATGACGGGATTGTGGCTGTAAAGAAGTTTAACCAAGTGTTACTGACCAATTGGAGCAGTTCGTCAATGAGGTAGTTATCCTATAACACATTAAGCACCGCAACGTAGTCAAGCTACTTGGTTGTTACTTGGAGACCAAGGTCCCTCTATTGGTGTATGACTTCATCCCTAATGGGGCACTTGCCTATCATATCCAAAATCCAGCTCAAGATTTCCATATTAGATGGGAAATGTGCCTACAGATCGCAATTGAAACAGCAGGAGTTCTTTGATACCTGCATTCCTTGTCAGCTGGTCCAATCAATCATCGAGACATCAAGTCCTCTAACACACTATTGGACAGCAAATACAGAGCAAAAGTGTCGGATTTTGGGACTTCAAGGACCATTGCCATCGAGCAAAGACACTTGACCACCAGGTGTTTATGGGACATTCGGCTATTTGGATCCAAAATATTTCCAAACAAACCAATTCATAGAGAAAAGTGATGTGTATAGCTTCAGAGTGGTCCTTGTTGAGCTGTTAACAAGCAAACAGAATGTTTTTAAGACGAGGCAAAATGAGTGGAGGAGCCTGCCAACAGAATTCTTGCAAAGGATGGGGAGCACTGAGTTATTTGATTTTCTTGATAACATAGTTCTGAAGAAGCCATGGAGGAGGAGATAATGATTGTTGAGGTAGTCGACTAGTTCATTTTCTCGACGGATGTGCGGTACGCTCAACCACAACGGGAGTCTCGCTTGGCACAATATATATAATATGATGTAATACCGTTGATGAGTCAAACAGTGAAGGACGAAGTGTAGCTTGGCACAGGCCGTGCACACTTGGCACGACTGTGTCGGATGGTGACTCGGATGTTGCTGAGCACAGGTCGTGCACAGTGAGAATGGCCATGCGCCCTGACATGCTGAGGTCTCTAAGCACGGCCTGGGGTAGACTATGCGTAGATGGCACAAGCCGTGCCACAGGTCACGACTGTGAGATTAGATTTATTTAAATCATATGTCGATGGATAATAAAGATATCCACATTATTATTCGAATATATGAGTTTTTAGGAGTTGAATTGTGATCTAATACAATTTGATACGCTCTGTAATCCTCTCTTCGTATAGTGCTTTGCTATCATGGTTTGTGGTGATATTTTCCTTCCGGTACTCGGGTTTTTCCACTGTTAAATTCATGTTCTTGTTGTTCATTATCTCGATCTATTATGTTCAAATCTTTCATTGGTAGTAGTTAATCTCGCAAAGCGATGTTTGAACATGCGTGGATGTTGAGGCCTACAATGAAAGAAATTGCTATGACCTTGCAAGGTGTTCAATCAAGTAAACTGCATACTTCAATAGATCAAGCAGCATCAGACGTTGAGTTTGAGGAACCTACGATAAGCAGATCTTACTCCTTTCAATGAGACATTTCCTATTTTTCTTGCCTATCGATGATGGTCATGTATGCCTCAACCATTAAGTATTTTCTGAGATGCTTGAGATACAGTGTTTTCTTAGAAATGCGTTCAATATCTTGGTCTATTTACGATGGCCTTGCACGACTCAACCAGCAAGTATTTTCTGAGAGGGTTGATATAGAGTCTTTCAAACAAATGTCTACAATATCTTAACTCAAAATGTCCCCTTCAATCTTAGACCACAATGATGACTATATTCCAAATCCAAATTGTTCTTGAAGCTGCAATCCTATTAGACAAAACAAAGAAATGCATCAAATGCATACGTAACTGGACAATGCAGGATTCGCAACATGAAAATAAAAATAAGTTACCAATTTTCTAGGGAACATAGCATTGTGCCAATCCTGTTGGCTGTTGTTTGGTTTCCTTAAAACATGGTATAAAATGATCAATAGATTACATCAACTAATCACTACAAAATATTAAGTCACATAAGTTACTATATGCCCTATAAGCATATCACACTGTCACACAACATAGAAATATAAGACAAAAGCAACCAAAAAAAAAAAAAAAAAGGTATTCCATTTATTGATTAAATTATGCTAAATGAAATCTAGAAGTTAAATCAAATACCTCAATTTGGTTAAACGAAACAGTGGTGGCCCTTGCAGTTTTTCCCTGGACAACTCTATCAAATAGCCGATATTTGTAAAATCAAAACAAAACAAAACGTAATACATCTGTTGTCCACAAAGGCACAACTCCATCAACAGTGTATTTGAGATGTGAGAAAAACTAACAAGGTTTTGTACCCTGACAAAGGAGAAAATTAAACAAAAGACTAAAAAAATCACCTAAGATAATAAAAAAATTGAAATCTGCATTTCGCAACTTACTAAGGTAATCATTTCTGCAATGGAGAATAAAGCAGATGATCCACCGGAGATTTCCAACTGCTTTCCATGAAGGACTTATCAAGTTCTTGGAAATTTCCCAAGTTGCTAACCTGCACTTGAAATCTACACCAAGTCTTTTGATTGTTTAACCAAGAAGAAAGGGACTTGGAGAGCAACGCTCGGCAGAGCTGATTCTCCTCATCCTATCTCTCCATGGATCATTGTTAGTAGGTGCAGCACTCTACATTGCGCTGCCTGGTTGTAAAGATGCATGTGGAAATGTTAGCATCCGTTATCCATTTGGAATCGGTTCGAAATGTGCACATAGCTCATGATATGAGATTGTTTGTGACACATCCTTCAGCCCTCAAAAGTCAAAACCAATGTTGCGAAAACTAAACTTCGAGGTGCTTGAGATTCAAAGTCAGGAGTATGTTTCAGTGAAGATGCAACCTCAAAAAATATGCAAATCAAGAGGAGCGATAGAAGCAACTAACGAGTTAGTAACAGGTCTTACCTTGGAGGGAACCCCATTCCGCTTTGTAGAATCATACGCGCTAGTCATGGAGGGATGCACAGCAACTGTTGCATTGGTGGACTCAAGTAAACAGATATTGGCAGGGTGCGCCTTCATCTGCCCTCGCCATGACCAAAACACTACAGCAAGAAAGGATTTGGTTATCCCATAACCATTGATTCTTATCTTGTAAGTTTCACAGATGAGACCAAGGTTGCTCCCGAAACTTGCATGTGTGCAAGCTTGATTTCGACTAGACAAGTCTTCAGAGGGTTCTCAACGCTGATATTTTACCTACAATGTTACAATGGTCAATGGAACAATTACCATTTCCGTTCTCAGAATATCAGTATTCTTTTTGTGACTTTGGTGATGTATCATTTGGAGGTGATCTTCAAGTTGTATGCGAATGCGCAGATTACAGCAACGCCAGTGGTAATCCTTACACTCCCAATGGATGTCAAGGTATCGTTTATATTATTCCTTTCACTCAGTTGCATCCACAAACATAATCCTTCTCCATGGATACTAAGCAAGATCAATGTATATGTTTCCTTCAGTTGCCAAAGGATGTGAAGGGTGTAAAGCTAAATGTACACAGCGTGGAGGGAACTAAAATTTTACATGCATGAAGAGATCGCCAGTATCTCTTGCGGACATCACAGCTAGCTACTGTAGAATACAGATTCAGCATAATACTTCCTTAATACTTCATCAATATGATGGCTTATCAGGAATTAATTCCACTAAACTGCGAAAATCGGCGTTCTTCTAACTTCAAAGAGCAAATCAAACCTTAACTCATGTTCCTCGCTTTATGATGTTGTTGACTTCACGGACAAGTTCAATCAAACAATTGAAGACTCAGGAACTACTCTTTATTGACGTTTTGCTCATCCTTCGAGAAACATATATGTGCAGGACCACGGAACAATACTTTTCGTGATTGGTTGTATAAACTAGTCAAGAGATGGAAGGAGTTACAGCATAGAGCTAAGAATTTCAAAAGAAATGGCGGTTATTTGTTGCAACAAGAACTGTCTTCTGATGAGGGTGTTGTAGACGAGTTAAAAATTTTCACCACGAATGAGTTGGAGAAGGAAGGCAAAGCACCGTGTACAAGGGCATGTCCAAGCAAGTCGACGAAAGCCAAACAGGAGCAATTTGCTAATGAGATGGTTATTCTCTCTCGAACCAACTACAGAAATGTTGTTCAAGTACTTCGTTGTTGCCTAGAAACAGATATCCCTCTACTGGTTTATGAGTTCATCTCCAATGGATCACTTTATCAGCACATCCATCACAGAGGAAGCCGTAGCATACTTGCATTCATCATCATCTACTATATATCAGAAAGACATCAAGTCCTCCAACATCCTCTTAGACGACAAATTTGGAACCAAAGTATCTGATTTTGGGGGCTTCGAGGACCATAACCATCGAACACACCCATTTGACCACTGTTGTCCAATGCAAGTTTGGTTATCTGGATCCTGAATACTTCCAGTCGAATCAATTTACAGAAAAGAGTGATGTGTATAGCTTTGGAGTCGTTCTTGTGGAGCTACTAGTTTTTGCAACCATAGGGACAGAATGGAGAAGCCTAATAAGGGAATTCATAGTCCTGATGAAAAATTGTCGCCTGTTCGAGATCCTAGACGATCAGTTGTTGGAAGAAGGTAATGAACAAGAGCTTTTAGATGTGGCTATCTTAGCTAAAGAGCGCTTAAACTTGAACGGGAAACTTAGGCCAATAATGAGAGAAGTTTTGAACATGCTGGAAAGGGTGAGATCATGCCATATGCCTAGATTGGCTGCAGATCACCAGGAGACGCATAGTGATGTTGCGATCAGTACAATGTATGATGGCATGGGCTGTCACTATACTCTTAGTTTCAATACGTTTCCGTTAGGAGGTCAGAGTCCTTGCTCTGTAGCCAGTCATCCTATACTGTACGATTTCAGGTGCTTACCCAGTCTAAACGGGATTCATTGCCCATTGGTAACGTGAGTATTGTAATGTAGTTTGAACTTTTCAATATAAGCTGTGCGATTTGATTATATTGATGCATTTGGATGAATTTTGTATATCCTTATCGCCAACTTCACAAAAACAAAAAGTCAGCTTCTGGCATACTTTCAATTAGTTGTGATGTCTGCTTAAGTCCCAAAAAGCACTTTTCTTGTGAAGAAAAACGACGTATTTAGAAGTTAGATGGTGTTGTTTTTGAGTTCTGACTTATTTAAGCCATTTTCAAAACTGCTTCTAGTTTTAATAAACAGGCCCTTATTAGGAAAAAAAGCACAAACTATTTATCTTGAAGTTTACCTTCTATTTATCTCATATTGTTCTAGCTATTAGAGGTTCTATTGCTAAAAACATAACAACGATGCTAGAAATTCAATTGCAATGAACTCACTTTCCCTAGGCAAATTTGAGTGGTTGCTATAATGATAGTCATATTTGGCATAAAAAATACCAATGGCTCCCTTTTTTTTTTGTGCCTACACTCCAATTTTATGGCCAATCCAAACAAAAGAAAAAGAGAAATACAAAAAAACTATATCACTTCGTACACCATTCATTAAGCAATATTGTCAAAATATAACACACTACCACTGAAACACATTAACAAAATTTAGTAAATTAACACTATTCATTTATTTATTTTTGGACTATTTATTTATCCCATTTTTATAACGCAACAGGAAAAAATGGTGTGCAATTTCCGCTGCACCACACACCGACTTTTCCCAACAATATCCCTTCTAGGGAGGCCGATTCCACCAACAAGAGAGTCAAGAACGCTGGACTTACCTGAAAAGTGATCACCGATAACAAGAATGGTGGGCAGTTGGACGCTTTCTTTCATGACCATGAACTTCCCAAGCAACCACGGCATCTGGGCGTTGTAGGAATCGATCAGCGGGGAACTTAGAGTCGGTGGCTGAGGCCCCCGTTGAGGCTGAGGCGGCTGAGCATCATCGGTCTCTGGGTCTAGACCAGTGCTCTGGGACTCCGTGGCAGTGCTGCTTGAAGCCATTGTTGGTTGACGATTTTGATGCGGGAGAAGAAAATGGATTCTTGAAGGAGAAGAAGAAGAAGAAGAAGAAGAGAGTGGAATCTTGGAGGTGAATGTGGAGATGAAGAAAATGGATTCTTGGTGGTTGTTAGTTTCTATTATATATGGGGCCAAGCAACTGCTCTTTGCCTCGTTCTGTTATGGTAGTTGGGGATTTTATTTTTTATCTGAAACTAAAAAGTCATGTTACATGATATCTAGCATAAGCCCTGGTGTAACTGAAATTGATCAGAGAATTATCAGATACTCCAGAACTTAACGACCAGGTACTAACTGCCTAAATGAATTGTTTAAAGACAAACTTGATAAACCGATGAGTTGCTTTAGGGGTAGGATTAATCGGGATTACCAGTTCCATGATCAATAATCTCGGAATTTTTTTTGACAAGTAACAACCCCTGCCTCCACTAATTTATCTGGTATATGGGGATTAAGTGATTTAAATGGGATATATAGTCCCTGTTCCATGATAAGACAAACAAAATAATACTTCAACACAAGTTATTGAGATCATGATATCTTGGTCAAAGAACGACACAAATATAAGAAAGAACCATGCTATGAAAAGTCCACAAAGGAAAAATTATGTTCTGTAACCTGCAATGGTTCAAATATTTTCCCGAACTGCCAGGAGAGGTGAACATGGATTTCGCTGCAAATGACTCATTTTCGTATGTGCCAACAATCCTTTCAAAACCTGCCAATGCAACTACAATTTATATTTGTTTTATGCAAGAAGAAGGAACCTAACTTCTCATCCTTGGGTGTTCGGTTCACAATGAACAACAGCAACGCCATGAAGTAACTAGAAAATAAGAAGTTACGCATAAGCAAAAGAGGTTATCCCTGCAATTTCACATAAACTACAACATTAGCTTCAACTAATTGCATATTGAATAGGGGGACTATTGTCGCTCCACGACACATGTTTCCTTGCGATTACAGTGAAACATGACTCCTTTTCAGCGCAATAAGTTTATATGGCACTTCTCGCAATGACAGATACCCAACGTATACTTCGCACACATTTGGACATAATACCCAGTGCTATATCTCAAAGCTCTTAGCTGATCGACCCAAGCGACCAATAGATAGCTGAAAACACACTTGAAATGTCGACACCCTATGATAGCTAAAGAGTTAAAATGTTCATAAACTAGTCTTGGTCTTGCCTGTGTTGCTGCGGCTGTGCTAGTCTCTTCCGCCAGCATCTTCCTCCCCTCCAGGCTTTCTGTACCGGCTAAGGTTTAAGCATGGTTGTTGCTATCTTGGCTGCCCAAAGAAGACCACCAAGCCATCAGGTTCTTTCAGATTTAGATACATACAGGTCACTTGATTAAATCACTAAAACAAGGAACCATAGATTTTTTTAAAAATTTTTTTTCTGAAAGTAGGAATCATAGATATTTTGTTCACACAAAAGCTGAGCAATTCAAGCCATGCTAGTTGTGACCGCATTTACAAGCCCACATTAATGGAAGTTTCATCAGTTATCCTCTTTATCGTCATCTTATAATGGAAGTTTCAAGAACAATCGGTAGAAACATGTACCCCTCTTCCTTCATCGGGGCTGGGGACCGGCTGTGTCCTAACACAGACGGAGTTAGTACATGGTAAAAAAAAAAATACAAAAATTAAATTAGATTAAATTAAAACAAAATCAACAAGATCAAGTCAAATAATGATAAACAGAATGATGGCAAAAGCAGTAGCAGATTATAGAATAGTGTTTAGCGCCAGGATAAAAATCATGCAGTATTGGAGGTTTTGTTCCATACTGAGTAATTTGATGCATATTAGGATTTAGAGGGTTCATAACCTATTCTTCTATGGAGAAGAGATCAAACACCTGTTGCTTATCTTCACTTCTGACTATGAGACAGAGTTGGGGATTTGAGATTGTCTCTTCATCATTCGAATCTGTCTCACTCCAAGTCTTGGCAAAATATACTTTGTCTTTTTCTTTTTTGCCCAAGCCACCTTTGTTGTACTCCTTTTTCTTTTTCTATATGAAAGACTCCTATGGGGCTCGTCTACATTATGCAGCAAAGTGTCCTGGTTTGTCATCATTGTAGCATACTTCCTTCTTTACTTCCTTTGATTTGGGTGTGTTATTTCCCTTGAAGCTTTTCTTCTTGAACAGTTTTCTAAATTTTTTTCTCATCAAAGCAAGTTCTTCAGAGATAGATTTCCCGATTGTTAAGGATGTTGAGAAAGTATAATCTTTCGTCATTGATCTCAATATTTCTCCTGATCTTTGAAGGCTAGGATCTTTTTCCTTGTTTCGTCGATCTGCTTCTTCTGTTCTACTTCAAGATTATAGGTGTGTAGCACGCCGTAGAGCTGAGCAAGTAATATTTTTGCTAGATCTCTTGATTCTTTAATTGCAACGATCTTTGTGCCCTATGCTTCTCCAAGGGATCTCATGAGCTTCAGGTTGACCTCCTTGTTGTCGAATGACTTTCCTAGAGTCTTTAGATTGTTGATTAAGACATTGAATCTCTCATAGAAAGTAGTGAGATTTTTATCAGGCCTTATGGATACCCAGCCATAATACTACATCAGAACATCTTTCTTGTTTTTCCTTATCTCATTTGTTCCTTCATTTTTGAGCAGTAGAGCATCTTATGCTTCTTTTGTTGTGGTAGTGTGGACTAAGATCTCGAACATGTCATTATCCAAGGCCTTGAAAATTTGATTTCTTGCCCTCTTGTCTATCAGTACCAAATGCCAGTCCTCTTTTTTGTCCATAGGGACTTTGCCTTGTCAACTTCTTTTGTCGCATCTGGTGAATCTGGCGTCTTTGGTATCTATGATAATGTCTTGTATTCTCTCATCAATTGAGTCAAGATAGGCCTGTTAATTCCCAGTCACAGAAAGACTCAAGAGGGGAGGGGGTGAATTCAGTATTTCCAATTTTCGAATTTTACGTAAACAATTGATTGTAATTCAAATGACCCGGTTCTCATAAATGATCTAGTTCATGATTCAGTTCAATTCTTGTTTATGAAAATGATGATCCGTGTAGAAACATAAAAACACAGAGTTTATACTGGTTCTTCCCCAATTAAGTCAGGGATTTACATCCACTGTAGAGACACAACAAGGTACTATACCATTCCTAAGTACAATCTCTTATCTCTAACTTATAGACTCTACTGCAAGACTCCAAACTTGTAAACCCTATTACAATCCCGTTCACCTAGTCTACCCTATGACAAGAAGAACTACAATACAAGCACCTCCTGTGCTGTAATCGCCTATATCAACCTAGACCAAGGTTTCTCTATGCAACAATCCACTTCACAAGTGATTGGTGTAAACCAAAAACAATACAGACTCAAATAATGATACAGATTGATACCTTGTCGATCAGCATATGTAATAGCCCGAAATTTTGATATTAAATATACAAATATATATATAACGCTATTTAAAAATACGAACGATATAACGAATACGTAACGTTATATTGATGTAACGTATGTGTTTAACAAATACACGTGTTAAATATA
>JAOVYX010017133.1:0-22904 GCA_035668315.1 Drosera spatulata | reverse complement strand
GACAACCTCACAGGGTTATCTACGCGTATAAGATGATTAGTCGTAACTACTCATCCCTGTACAGTTTAACCTGACATATTCCCCAAGTCACAATGTACCAACTCAGTAGAATTAACAAACTCGGTGTTTAACCTCACCTCTCATGAATTCATTCCTACTTTGCATGTTCATCTAAAGCCACGAAGGCTATTCAAGAAAAAAACAAATGACCTCTACGGATCCAAGAAGGGACGTCCAGGTCGACCTTCACAGTTCAAGGACACATCATGTATTATTTTGTTTGCTTTTCATTAGTTCACATCTCATAGATAGTGCAACTAAGGTCTACATCCCTGTGTCCTTTTTATTTAACGTTTTAAGGATAGTTTTCATTTAATTTCTCCAAGCGGGTATTAATATTACAATGGTGCATATTCAAACCTATTTAACCCCGATTACCCCATATGACACATCAAACATGAAAAACGTACATCCTCGACCCCGATCCAGCGTCAAGACACGATATAAATATATGTACATATATAATTATAACTCCTATTCCTTAAGATTTTCGTATGTCACAATAATATAAGGTTATGCACATTTCAAGTACATAATACACACACAGACACATTTCCCTGCATACACCATTACACCATACACTACCACTACTAACACCCACACATATTCATGCACAACCATTAGACGCACACACATACTCTGACACATATATAACTTAACATAAATCTAACCTAACACATGCATAACCTTAGGCAGCCGCACACACACTATGCCCTGTGCAACTTTTTGATACGAACCAATATACAAACACAAAGCCCTAATCACATACACATGATACGAACCTCTAATTGTTTAGCTCGTATCATTCATTCTTTGATTCCACTTTTTGCTATATATTTAAACGTCTTTGCATGAAAATATTGATATTTAGTCCGAGTTTTGTACATGAGTGAGCTTTGATATGTGTTGATGTTTTTGTAGGTAAAACATTACATAGACGAGCAAAGGCGTATCAACGAAGAATGCTTGAGCTAGAAGCTTAACGGACCGAAGGATGGAGGAACGAAGCGATTTTGAAGCCATGGGACACAGAATACAAAGCGCCCTGGCGCTTTGTTCTTCCAAGCACGGGCGTCAAGCCCTGTTGCCATTCCAAATTCACTGCACACCCGAGCGCTTTTGCACCCTGTGCCCGGGTACGTGTCGACAAAATCCTCATCAACTTGTATATAAAGGACCTCTTAGGCTAATTGTGTGGGGAGAGAACAATTGGTGCGAGATTAACATTAATTTGATTAGGGTTTAGACTTCATTTTGGGAGTTTTTGATGGAGAATTATGCTTGGAAACAAAAGGATCTGGATTGGATCAATCAAATTGCTTTGTGATTTTGCTTATTTCATCTCATTTTTGTTGAATTGTGATCTTAATTCTAATTAGTGTTGATGATGATGATCATGCACATGAAGTGTTTGATGATTTGTCTTGATCTCCCCATGATTGGCTAAACTCCTTGTGGGGGTTGTGATAGTTAGTGTGGAATGTTGTGATTGTTGTAGATCTAGTCAATTTGGATTACTAACTAGGTTTATGGTTATGCGTCGTGAATCGTTAAAGGAAACCCGAGCTTAGACTAGTTAAACGTGACGGCCTTTCATCCAATGATGCTAGAGGCGGCATCGTGCTAGAGTAAGTTTATGATTCAAGAGAACTCAAACTTCACCTTAGGACCCGATTGAGATCACTTTGAAACGATAAGATCAACACTTAGCAACTACACACATAACCGGAAGACGACATCACAACCCCTCTCTTCCCCCATATCTTAGACTCAATTCTATTCAAGTTAGGTAATCTCATTTAGCTATTTAGTTAGTAGAGCTAGTTTTACATTCAAACCTCGCTGCGCTTGATTGTTTGACCCAAGGTTAGCTATCATAGTTCGATTGCTAGAATATTTGATCTTCGTGGGAATGATACCGTTTACTCATTTATTACTTGCTACACGACGCGTACACTTGCGTTCTAACGTGACTTACTTGTTGTTAAACAAGTTTTTGACGTCGTTACGGGGATCATTATTCTCTACCATTGGAGTCAATAGCTATCTTGCGCTTAAGCATTTTTTTTTCTTTGTCTCTACTCTTGCCTTTTTTTATTCTTTAATTCCATTTGTGTTGTGTGTGTTTGTTGCTCTTGTAGGTCATACTCTTATGCATGCAAAGGTTGCCTCACGGACCCTTATTCCCTTTTGATCTCGAGAACGAGAGGACTGTCCGAAGGAACTGCAAGCAACACATGTTCAACTCTTATATTCCATCAACCTCAATGGAACCCCAAGGCAATCAACAAGGGGATCCCAATCCTCTTCCTCAATTCCCTCTAAATCCAATGGAGAACATCCAAGCACAAATTCAAGTAGCCATCCAAGCCGCAGTGCAAGCGACTCTAGTGGGTGTTCCTCCCCCTTAACTGGCTTTACCATCTATGAAAGAACAAGCAATGCCAAAGGTTCTAATGGAATATAGTGTCATTGTGACATCTCCCATCGACGCAAGAAAATTTGAGATCAAACCGTCGCTCATCAACATGATCCAAGTGGAGCCCTTTAGTGGGCACCCTAGCAAGTGTCCTAACAATCATCTTGCAAAGTTTCTGATGCGCGTCAACACAATCAAGCTTAATGGGATGACCGAAGAGGCTATTCGGCTCTTCCTTTTTCCTTTCTCCATGAAGGATAAGGCCTCGGAGTGGCTCTTCAACCTCCCTCCCGCCTCAATCTTCACTTGGACCGACATGGCTCAAAAATTTCTAATAAAGTTTTTCTCGCCGGCCAAGCTTCGAACCTATATTACGACCTTTGCTCAACATGATACGGAGACCCTTCACAAAGCATGGGAACGTTTCAAGGAACTCCTCAAAAAGTGATCACATCATGGTTTGCCCGATTGGATGCAAATGGAAAGTTTCTTTAAGGGACTTCACCATGAACTTCGAGTTTCTTTTGATGTGGCGGCAAAGGGGTCTTTCATGAATCTTGATTATCATACCGCATGCAATCTCTTGGATTCTATGACCGGTAGCTGATATCAATGGCCGGGTGAATGTCAAACTCCAAGGAAAGTCATGGGCGTGATAGAGCTAGATCATGTGTCCTCTATTATGAAGTAATTGGATGTTCTTACAAAGCAAATAAGCGCTTTGGCTTCGGGCTCTACAAAAGGTCAAGTAAACTCCATCCAATCTCCTATTCAATCTTCTATGCAATCTTCATCCTTTTCTGGTGATCTTTGTGGTGGATCTCATGATCACGCCGAGTGTCATTTGCAAGTGAATATGGTTCAAGCTCAAAACATGAAACAAGTTGCTTACGAATAGGGTTTCAATGGGCAAGGTTACAGACGACCTCAACAAGGTGGTAATCAATATTACAACCCCAACAATGCAAGGAATCATCCGGGTTTCTCTTGGAGGAATAATCAAGCGGCTCTTACACCGACGGGTTTCAATCAAGCACTACACCTGCCACAACCTCCTAAGAGTAGCCTTAAAGAAGTCTTGGTGAAGTACATTGCCAAAACGGATGAGAACTTTCAAAGGCATGACACCATACTTCAAAGTCATGGAGCATCATTGAATAACTTAGAGAATCAAGTTGGGCAAATTGCTAATATTCTTACTCAAAGGCCACAAGGATCTCTTCCTAGCACAACAGAGACCAATGCGAAGGAGCATGCTAAGGCCATCACAACACGAAGTCGTAAAGCAATTAAGGATACCGAGTACCCTAAACAAGATGAAGGCAAGAAAAATGAAGAAATCTCTACTCAAGCTAAGGTTGACGCACCAAATGTGACACCATCATCCAAGGTGTCTTCTAAAATTTTTCCCGATAATCTCGCTACTTATGTGCCAAAGCTTCCCTATCCTCAACGCTTTTATAAGCACAAGCTCGACAAACAATTCCGCAAACTACACATCAACATTCCGTTTACGGATGCTTTGGCTCAAATGCCTTCTTATGCCAAGTTCATGAAGGAGATCTTATCTAAGAAGCGTAAACTCGAGGGCTTTGAGACCGTGAAACTTAATGAAGAGTGTAATGCAATCATCCAAAGGAAGCTACCGCAAAAATTAAAGGACCCGGGGAGTTTCACTATTCCTGGTGTCATTGGCAATCATACCTCTAATCGTGCTTTATGTGATCTTGGTGCCTCCATTAATCTTATGCCTTCGTCTATTTGTAGGAAATTGGGTTTGGGTGAAGCTCGTCTGACCACCATTTCTTTACAACTTACGAAAACTATTATTTATCCTCGAGGCATAGTGGAAGATGTATTTGTGAAGGTTGGCACCTTAATTTTTCCGACGGACTTTGTTGTCTTGGAGATAGAGGAGGATGATGAGGTGTCGATTATTCTTGGATGTCCTTTTCTTGCCACCGGAAGTACTCTTATTGATGTAAAGAATGGAAAAATGACGATGAGCATCCAAGATGAAAGAGTCACATTTGATGTGTTTAAAGCCATGAAGTGCCCGGACGACTCCTCACCCTCTTCTTGCATACGAATTGATATTATTGATTCTTGTGTCCCAGAGACATTCGACTCTTCTTTTGATGATTTTCTTGAAGCATGCTTTCTTGGATTGGAAGATGAGGACGAGGATTCTTTGCACAAGATGGTCGCAAGACTTGATTCTTTCCCTATTATGTATGTACAAACTCATGTAGAACCTTTGGTTCGAGATAGCTTGGGGGAAGACAAGGAGGCAAAAGCAACTCTTGAGTTGAAAGAGCTCCCGCCTCATCTTAGGTACGCATTCTTGGGGCCGAATTCTACTTTGTCAGTGATCATCTCTACAAGTCTAGATTCCGAGCAAGAACAAAAACTTCTCCGAATTCTTCGAGAGCACAAGACCGCAATTGGGTGGTCAATAGGTGATATCAAAGTCATCCATCCTTCTTATTGTATGTGCAAGATACTCGTGGATGACAACTTCAAGCTAAGTACAGAGCATCAAAGGCGCCTCAATCCTAACATGAAGGAGGTGGTTCGACAAGAAGTGTTAAAACTTTTAGATACGGGGATCATTTATCCTATTTTCGAAAGTGAATGGGTAAGTCCCATACAAGTAGTGCCGAAGAAGGGTGGCATGACCGCGGTTCAAAATGAAAACAATTAGTTGATTCCAACTCAAACGGTGACCAAATGGAGAGTGTGTGTCGACTATCGCAAGCTTAACAAAGTTACCCGTAAGGATCACTTTCTACTTCCTTTTATTGATCAAATGCTTGATCCCCTTGCGGGATATGCTTATTATTGCTTCCTTGAAGGATTTTCCGGTTACAATCAAATCACAATCGCCCCCGAAGATCAAGACAAAACAACCTTCACTTTTCCTTACAGCACATTTGCTTATCGTCGAATGCCCTTTGGACTTTGCAATGCTCCCGCAACATTCCAAAGATGCATGATGGCCATCTTTTCGGACATGGTGGAGCGTTTCATTGAGGTATTCATGGATGAGTTTTCAGTGTTTGGTGCTTTATATTATGCACGCTTGAAAAATTTTGCTCTTGTCTTGCAACGATGTATTGAGACTAACCTTGTCTTGAATTGGGAGAAGTGCCACTTCATTGTTCAAGAAGGGGTGGTTTTAGGGCACAACATATCCTCAAAAGGGATAGAAGTCGACCGAGAAAAGATTGACGTCATTGACAAACTTCCACCACCGTCTAATGCTAAGGGTGTGCGAAGTTTTCTTGGTCATGCCAGTTTCTACCGATGGTTCATCAAAGATTTCCCCAAAATTGTTAAGCCACTTTGCAACCTCCTCGACAAGGATGTTTCTATCACTTTTGATCACCAATGTTTGAAGGCGTTCCAAGTGTTGAAGCATGCCTTAGTCTCGACACCGATGATTATAGCTCCTTATTGAAATCTTCCATTCGAGCTCATTTGCGATGCTAGTAATTATGCCGTTGGCGCGGTCTTAGGACAACGGCGGGACAAAATCTTTCATGCCATATACTATGCTAGTAGGACGCTCTTCCATGCCCAACTCTATGCCACTACTGAAAAAGAACTTTTAGCCACGGTGTTTGCCTTTGACAAGTTTCGATCTTACTTGAACGAAACCAAGGTCATCATGTGGACCCACCACTCGGCTATCAAGTATCTTTTTGAGAAGAAGGATGCAAAACCATGCCTTATCCAATGGGTTTTTCTTCTTCTTCAAGAGTTTGACTTGGAAATTAAGGACAAGAAAGGTACGAAGAATCTTATTGCGAATCATCTTTATCGGATCGAATGGCATGAGGGACAAGGTACGGACTTAACACCGATCAATGAATCTTTCCCTGAGGAGCAACACTTTGTCATTAACATGGAAAGCGTTGCTTCTATCCCTGAGGAAGAAGTTCTTGCACGATGTATGATTCTATCTATGGGATGAGCCCTTTCTTTACAAGCAATGCCCGGATAAAATTTCTTTGAAGATGTGTAATGGAAGAAGAAATGGCGGATATTCTTTTCCATTGTCATTCTTTAGGAATTTTGGTGGCAACAAAACCGCAAAGGTACTCACCTCGGGATTCTTTTGGCCTTCTTTGTTTAAGGATGCTAATGCTTATGTTGCGGCTTGTGATCGTTGCCAAAGGATCGGTAATATTTCTTTCCGAAATGAGATGCCTTTGAACATTCATTTAGAAATTGAGTTATTCGATGTTTGGGGCATCGACTTCATGGGACCTTTTCCTTCATCTTTTGACAATGAATATATCCTCGTGGCCGTCGACTATGTTTCGAAATGGGTTGAGGCGATTGAAACTCCTACTAATGATGCCCGGGTAGTAACCAAATTCTTAAAACACAACATCTTTACAAGATTTAGAACCCCATGGGCAATTATTAGTGACGGAGGCTCTCACTTTTGCAACCGATAATTTGATACTCTTTTAGGAAAATATGGTGTGCGGCATAAAGTGGCAATGCCCTACCACCCTCAAACAAGCGGTAAAGTAGAAATCTCCAACCAGGAATTGAAGAAGATTCTTGAGAAGACCGTGAACTCTTCCCAGAAGGATTGGGCAAAGAAGCTAGACGATGCTCTATGGGCTTAACGCACGGCCTTCAAAACACTAATAGGTACCTCTCCATATCAATTGGTGTTTGGGAAAGCGTGTCATTTACCGATGGAGTTAGAACACAAGGCTTATTGGTCGACGAAGTTCTTAAACTTTGATAATCAAGAATTGGGAGGGAAGCGACTTCTTCAACTTAATGAGCTTGATGAATTCTGACGCACTGTTTATGAGAACGCCAAGCTTTACAAGGAGAGAGTGAAGGCGTGACATGACAAGAAGTTCTTCTCTATAATTCTCGTCTCCGACTCTTTCCCGGGAAGCTTAAGTCTCGGTGGTCAGGCCCTTTCGTTGTCAAAAAGGTAGACCCTTATGGAGCCATAGAACTTCATGGTGCCGGGTCTTCATTCATGGTAAATGGACAACGTTTAAAGCCATACTATGACGGTAATGTTCTTGGACCCTCTTCTACCATCACTTTAAGAGATCCTTGATCTCATTGGCCACGTCACGCTGAGGACGTTAAACCAAACGCTTTATGGGAGACAACCCACAAGGGAGTTCTTTTCCCTTTTTCTCAATAAGTAGTCCTCCCTCCTCGTTGTTTCGCTTTCTTATTCGTCATTTTATGTTTTCCATGTAGTTCGTGGAATAAAATGGGGAATTTTTATCACGAAGAGGTGTGTACGAGACGGGGTAACACAATGATTGGGACATCGACACAGTAATATTTCATTCGTATCTAGAAAATGAGGTTCAAACGAGGTACGTGCTTCGATTCCTAAGTTTTTGGAGTTAGTAGATATCAAAGAGTTCAAGCGATATGCATTTTTGCACTTGATTTTGTCCCCGACCAAAGCACTCGGGCGTTTCCTTCCCTCACGCCCGAGCTTGAAGCTTCACATGCAAAGTTTTGTGTTTCGTAAAACATATCGAAGCGCCCGGGCTTAGTATAAACATGCGCCCGGGCGTGACCCCATTGTCACAAAAGCTCTAGTTCGAAAAAATACTCAAGCGTTTGGGCGCAGTTTAAACAAACGCCTGGGCGCCCTACGTTATCATGCTTCGAAATATTCAACGAAGCGCCCGGGCATTTCACAGGAGACGCCCGGGCGCGGTTCATCTGAACTCCAACGTTCATATATATCCCAAAACTCGAACAAAAATCACGCACCACGTCATTCACTCACACCCAACAACCCCAAAACCCTCTCAAACCCTAAACCTACATCAAATCTTACTACATCCAATTCATCTGTGATTAAAGTATGATCGACCATTCTCCTTCATTATCTCTTGATTTCATTGAATTTGAAGGGTGTGGAGGATTAGGTTTAGTTGATTGAATTGATGAGTTGTGTTGTGATCTTGATGAATGTATGTGTAGAATGGGTTGGCATTGATTCTAATGATGTATTGGGATGAAATTCATGATAACTGTATGACTTGGGTTGCGATTGAGATCCAAACTCTATGTTGAAGAGGTATTTTCAAGCATGCATGCAAGGTGTTAGATGATATGCTCCATAAATTTTTGTATCTACCATTCATGCCTAATGACTTGCGATGCACTCTCATCATCATCGATCACCTATATGCAATCCATGCGTTCACTTTTTTCTCAATTTAATGTCGTCGATGCGCACTAACATTTTGTGATCTTAGGTACAATGGCTGGTGGACGTGACAAGGGTAAGAAGGTTGCTGTTGAAGCTTTATCCTCTCGCTCCAAGCGGATGAGACGGAGCTTCAGTACGGGCGTCCCACCTCGGGAGTAAGGGCCTCCGTCTAGCCTCGCCATATTCACATTGCCCGAAGCAATAGTTCACTACCGTGCGATCATCGTAAGGGAGTGTATCGTAGAGCGGCAGGTTGACACCCTCTACTTCTCACAACACATTGGCAAGCGGGGTTGAAAGGCGTTCCGCGAGATGCTACAGGAGGCCTTCAAATCACTCGCGGTTGAATTCTACACCAATGCGACTGACAACCCCAATCGCCCAGAGATGATGGTGCGAGGACGACTAGTGTTTTGGAACGAAGGCACAATCAACAACTTGTTCTCCACCTTGACCATCGACATCTCTTACCCGCCGTTGTTCGACGGTGAAGTGAACCTTGTGACCTCAGCATCACCCCAAGAGATTCTCGACTACCTTTGCGGTCGTAACTCTGGTGCACAATGGACATTAGAAGCTTCGACACGCACCATCACGATCCATTTCAATGCGAGTTTCCATAACGAGGACGTCCACATCGTATAGCACCTCGTGATCAATAACATCCTCCCTTCGGGGAATCGATCCGAGGTGACCACGATGAAGGCGCACCTCATCTATCAGCTGCTAAAGCAATGCCCGGTGAACCTTGCACGGGTATTATTCTTGTCTCTTCGAGAATATGTCCAAGGCTTCGGCTCGGGGAGCACACTTCTGAGGATCACCTACCCTCGACTCCTTGCCAAACTATGCATCAAAGCTGGAGTCATTACCAACGAAGCTGACATTATCGTCAAGACGCCTAAGTTCGATCAAACATGGATTGATCGTATCCGGAGGCAATGGCAAAGGGGTGATCACGGACAAGCGACGGAGGAGGAAGAGCAACATCATGATGCTATGGAGGAAGATGCTACCGTGCCACTCCGCCTTGAGGGACTACCCGACATGGATGATCGTGTGGCTCATCTCAAGGCTAAGGTGACAAGCATTCGCCGTGAGCAGCGTGAGTTCTATGCCATGCACGAGAGAGGGCTCCTCTATACTTGGAAGTCCCAGGATATGCTGTTGCGGCAACTTCAGGCGATGCAGCGAAGCGAGCGCGACATCTATCACTTCCCGCCACGTCCTCACTTCCAGCATGACGATGATCCACATCGTGGAGGCCCATGACCATCCGCCTCGCACGATTAGCTCGTCAGGTCGTATTCCTCCAACTTTCATTCCTATTGCACTCTTTTGCATCCGGCGTCTACGTCGTGCTAAGCTTGGGGGAGGGAGTTGGAGTCATTTTAGGAGTCGTGTCGAGTCAGAATAGGGTGTGTCGTGTCGTGTCGAGTCCATTTTATCTTTATCGCTATTTCATTTATATTGGGGTAAACATGTACTTCATTTGCATTCAGATTTTGACGATGTATCTTTATCTTGGATTTTCTTGTTTTTGAGTTATGTTTTGATTCATGCATTGGAGGTTCTTTGACCATTAGTAATGTATGCTTATGTGTCTGAGATTTACCATCTTCTTGTGACGGTAGTGCCCAAGATTTTAAGATAGCTCAATTTGAATCGCCATGTATCCTATGACGGGGTGTTATCCAACTTTTCATGAAAAGTAACTCCTAGCATATGCATGATTGGGGGGAATCCAAACACGGGGAGTGTAGCATTATGAGGTCGAAACCTTTATAACACCATTAGCTAGGAGTTATTAGGTATTGGGTTGGCGGTAAGGCGGTGGAATGTGTGATCATGATTCATTTACTCATTTTGTGTTGTCTTGAATCCTACAATCCTCTTCTTGATTTCAAAAGGTAGTACTCTCAAGTTGCTATAACCTTGATTCTCACTTTCTACTTGATTGCCTTGTCCTTAATTGTTATGGGAATGATATTGATTTTTTTTTCATGCTATGAATCCCTCCTTGTCATTCTCTCTTATACCCTCTCTTGGTGTATAGTCAAGGCGACGTGGTTTGAAAGGTTGTATGGAATGTGAATGAACACATGCTCAATTTGGCACACAATGTGTCTTGAGTTATATCTTATTGTTCTTTTGTCAATGTTGTAACACGGTAATATGTGAACCGTGAGGCCATGATGTAAAGAGAAAAGAAGAAAAGAAAACAAAGGAAAAAATAAAGAAAAGAGGCAAAGAGCCCAAAATGTGTTTTATGTCTCAAGAAGTCACCTTCTCAAAGAGGGGTGAACCGAGAGGATGTTTTAGGTTAAGGGTGTGTGTTTCATTCTTGTCGAAGCACAGTGCTTTGTGTTTAGGGATTGTTTGGAGCGTGCAAGTACCTTGACATACACTTCCCGTCATTCTTTCCTAAAACCTCACATAACCCTCATGATTTACACCTCTTCTCTACTTTATTCACATATCATTCTCGCCCCTTGTTGTGAATCATGGTTGCACATTGGGTATGGGTAAAAGGGTGGATAATACTCGAACACTTCTTGCTTAGGGTATTATTTAGGTTGAATCCTCATCTTTGCGTGGTTTGTTGATGAGCTTTTATGAAAATGATCCTCAAGATAATGCGGGTGGTGAGAGATGCTTGCTAAGGAGTACGTTTCATGAGATTCGGATAGACTCATGCAAGTAAGATTGTGGTGAGGATGAATTATCTTGCATAATAGGTCGAGTGGCATTCCTTTACCATTAGATGGTAGTCTCGGGTTAGTTAGCATCCTTCATTATGTGTTATTAGACCTACATTGCTTGAGGACAAGCAATAACTTAAGCTTGGAGGAGTTGTTTAGCTCGTATCATTCATTCTTTGATTTCACTTTTTGCTATATATTTAGACGTCTTTGTATTAAAATCTTGATATTTAGTCCGGTTTTTGTACATGAGTAAGCTTTGATATATGTTAATGTTTTTGTAGGTAAAACGGGCATTACATGGATGAGTAAAGACGTATCATGGAAGAATGAACGAGCTAAGAGCTTACCGGATCGAAGGATGGAGGAACGAAGCGATTTTGAAGTCATGAGACACAGAATACAAAGCGCCCAAGCGCTTTTGGACCCTGCGCCCGGGCGCGTGTCGACGAAATCCTCATCAACTTGTGTGTAAAAATACCTTTTAGGCTAATTGTGTGGGGAGAGAACACTTTGTGCGAGATTAACATTAATTTGATCAGGGTTTGGACTTCATTTTGGGAGATTTTGATGGAGAATTGTACTTGGAAACAAGAGGATCTGGATTAGATTAATCAAATTGCTTTGTGATTTTGCTTGTTTCATCTCATTTTGGTTGAATTGTGATCTTAATTCTAATTAGTGTTGATGATGATGATGATCATGCACATGAGGTGTTTGATGATTTGTCTTGATCTCCTCATGATTGGCTAAACTCCTTGTGGGGGCTATGATAGTTTGAAGGTTGTGTGGAATATTGTGATTGTTGTAGATCTAGTCGATTTGGATTGCGATCTAGGTTTGTGGTTATGCTTAATGCTTTGATGACTCATCGTATGATCTAGGATACGTATTGATTTCAGAAGGATAGGTAGGTATCGGACCATGACCATTCACCCATACGTTGAATGCATGACCGAGAGGTTGCATGCGTGACGTGTGAATCGTTAAAGGAAACCCGAGCTTAGACTAGTTAGACGTGATGGCCTTTCATCGAACGATGCTAGAGACGGCATCGTGCTAGAGTAAGTGTATGATTCGAGAGAACTTAAACTTCATCTTAGGACCCGATTGAGATCACTTTGAAACGACTAGATCAACACTTAGCAACTACACACATAACCGGAAGACGACATCACAACCCCTTTCTTCCCCCATATCTTAGACTCGATTCTATTCAAGTTAGGTAATCTCATTTAGTTATTTAGTTAGTAGAGCTAGTTTTACATTCAAACCTCGCTACGCTTGATTGTTTGACCCAAGGTTAGCTATCATACTTCGATTGCTAGAATATTTGATCCTCGTGGAAACGATATCTTTTACTTACTTATTACTTGCTACACGACGCGTACGCTTGCGTTCTATCGCGACTTACTAGTCTTTGAACACTAATGCACCTTGTTAAACACTTGATATACACACCCATATCTCATACTTGCGCATCGTGACATAACACACATGTTTGCCCTGTGCATCACTAGACACACATATACACATTCATGTCCTGCAATATTACACAAACAAACCCTCATCTGCACAGCCCTACCTCACACACCCACATAACACCATCATGCAGCCTTAACGCACAGTCGAACCATCACCACCTTCAAACCCTTAAACACATACACATAACACCGCACACGCACATACATGACAAGATCACGACGAACCCCGATACAAGGGAAAAGGATTTCATGCCGGTTTAAGAGGGAGCAGGGCTAGGTTACCTTCATTGTGTGATCAAACCCTAAGCACTTCAAACTCTAAGAGGTTTAGAAACGAAACACCACGATCCTTATCTTCCTACTGCTGCTGTTCTTCGCCCCTTGGCGTCGGCGTCGCTGCTGCCTTCGTTGTTGTTGATGGCGTGATGAGGAAGAGGGTGGCGATGGGAAGACGATGAAGATGCGTTTGTAAGGTGACGATGATGGTGAAGATGAGACGACAATGGCGGAAGGGAGGTGTTGGTTTGGTTTTGGTGTTTGGTTTAGCGTTAACTCAGGAAAATGATGGAGAGGAATGAAGAGGAGGATGGAGTGTGATGAAGATGTAAAAGAAGAAAAGAATGATGGAGATGCGAAGTGATGCAGGCGGCGGGTGTAGTATGCATGGGAGGACGTGTATGTTGCAAATATCTCATTTTTTTTCTTTCCCACGATGTGTCTCATTCAATCAATTATTTACTTATATTTCGTAATATTAATCCATCGATAATTTATCTATGTCGATATACTTATCCCATAAATAATAATATCACGTCCCATGTAATAATCCATTATTTATGGGATTAAAATCGCTAACCTTTAACGCGCAACGTTTATAACGTTATTCGTTCATAATATTTATCGACACGATCATTTTATCATCCTATATATTCCATCATTATATTTGATTTAATAATCAAATATTTTTTGAGTTAAATCTGTAACCCTTTTTCGAATGATCTTCAACTCAATCTCTACTTTATCTATGACAGCTTAATTTGATAGTCCTCTCTCCCTTTTTCGAATCCGGGCTTGCTTATCGGCAGTAAAGAAAAATGGAACAAATGTCATAAGTGATAACGCACAATAGCGTAATCCATCAAAACACAATCCGACACAACTAGCCACTGCATAAAGGAAAAAGTCAGCCACCAGCAATCTCATCTGTATGGACCAGACGAAAAGAGTTTCAGAATAAGAATATTGCTCTTGCGCTATAACGATTGCCTTCCGCTTTTCTGGTAATAATTTCCTTGTGCTTTTCTGGTCTAGCCGCATTACAAAGTAGCTTTTGCCTCTCAACAAAAAGCACGGAAGTTCATATATAAGGCAAAAGCAGTAGTATCAGATTCTGCATTATAGCGTCGACGCAATTTTTCTCAACGTACATGTCACCATCACTTTCCGCACTGTAAACCTTGATCGAGTTCACTATTTAACCAACCTCGGGTTCGCATCCATTATCTGCTACCTCGACCAGCTGCTCCCATTCTCTGGGATCCCTACGCCAAAGAACATGGCACAAGATTATCCTCGAGCTCGTCCCTTTGGTTATTTTCTTTGTCCCTATCATTCATTGGTAACCTGTATAGCTTGATTGAGTAGGAATCCATGCAGGACCAGCAACGCGGGAAGATGAAGATAACTGTAGGGCCATGGGGAGGACAAGGCGGAGTAAGCTGGGACGACGGAACTTACCATGGGATAAGACAGATCACCCTCGTTTATGGTCGATGCATCGACTCCATCTCGTTGGTCTACGACAAGAATGGCAAGGCCATCAAGTCAGAAAAACATGGAGGCAGGGGCGGGGTTAAAACAGCAAAGGTAAGCACCTATTGCACTATTAACTTTCCGCAGGACTCAATCCAAGTTATATTTCAAGGATTAATGGAGATTTTCCTCTATACCTGAATACAAGACTGCACGTTTCGTCAATTGTAACACCCACAAGATTTAAAAATAGCGTTAAGATGAAAACCAACGCCTATGCCTCCCAAGAGAATGAATTATGTTTTTCTCGTTAATTCATGACAGATCAAACTGAACTACCCGGAGGAGTATATCGTAAGTGCAAGCAGCTAGTACTCTCCTGTAATACGTGGCGGAACACCGGTGATAAGATCGCTGACATTTAAGACCAACAAGAGGACGTTTGGACCTTATGGACCAGAAGAAGGGATACCCTTCGCTTTCCCCATGGACGGAGGCAAGATCATCGGCTTCAAAGGAAGGAGCGGTTGGTACATTGATGCTATCGAGTTCCATGTAGCTCGGATGCAGTCGACGAATCTCACCCAGAGGCTTCAGCAATGGCTTAAGAGATTCTTGGATCCGAAAAATAGCAAGGAGAGTCTTAATGGAAAGAATGCTAAAGTCTACGCTTAGAGATATCATGACTCATGTTGCTAAACTTTAAGTAATTTTCTGAAGTCTGAGTTATCGAGCCAGAGTCGAGTACTACTCCTAATAAGTCCAAAGAGAGTTCAAGGGTTAGATTACTATCTATACAGTCGATTCAATCAGTGAATGATCTATTAGTTGTTATTTTGAACGTATTATCAATAAAATGTTAGCCTTGTATCAGGAAAATAAGAATCATCAGCACATGACATTTATAGATCACTATAGAAAAATGATTTGTCCCCAACATTTCAAGATCTGAAAATATTTGCTTTTCATCTGAATTGGACATGTCGTCTGTTAAGGTGCTGCAAATTATGATCGTTCTTAGGTTCGGATTCATACGTTGGCTGATGGTCCATGTTGTTACATTACAGTACAGCATGTTATAGTTGGGCTAGTATATGCTTCATAGTTTGCCGCTCACTGTCACCTTGGTTTCGTTCGTATATTTTCTTGTGTTCGGATGTTCTATTTAGTTACAAGCTTACAGCAGAATTACAAGACCAGGGCCACGATAATTCTACTCACTACAACTTCTGTTCTCTTAATAGTCCAACCCTTAATAATGTACTGTAGATCGATCTGCTCAGACCCATGAATCCATGATAACTATGAGTACAAAACAACAAACAATCTCTTTATAACAAAAAAAAAAAAAAAAAAAAAGAAGATTATGTATATCTGGTGTCTTCTAAATCCTCTAATTACATTCAATAATTGTTGTCAAGCTGTCTTTCTGTTTGTCCTACAGAGAAGAAATGGAGTCCACGTTTTTTCCAGAATTCAGATTCGGTTGCACTTTGCACCAACCAATTCAAGCGTCATTCTTCATTCATTCATGGCAACCAGTACTCTGACTCTCAAGTTTACCCCCACGACCCCCAAAAGCTCGAAATAAAGAGTAAAGAAAGGAAAAAAAACGTATCCAATATTTTCAAGACAAGCCTCTAAAACAATATTTTTGTCAAAAAAATAAAAAACTTCATTCGTCACATAATATATACAATGTTTTTTTTTGGACTGTCCCAATATGTTTATAACGTTTCCTTCTTTAGTAAATTTTTAATCTAAAAAAAATCAAAATCAATTATGTTTTGTTAAAATGCACCACTATCTTCTCTTTTAACTATTACAATAAAATTCACTATCTTTTAAAAAAAACTTTCTTCATCAAATTGCACAAAAAAATCAACACATACATAAAATCACGCGTCGGATTAAACGATTATAAATAAATTTGAGGGAGGGAGTATATTTATAGTAAAAAATACTACTCTGCTTGGTTTCATGTGAATCGTAACATTTAGATTGAGGAATTATCGAGATTTACTTTGATTGATATGACAAAACGGTTAAAACATTATTTATATAAATTTATTATGACTATTAAAATAAATAAATTATGTACTACATTCACATAAATAAATTATGTACTAAACGATTATAAATAAGATCTGAGACGAGCTCGACGAAAACCTCAAGATACTTCATTGCTCACTCTGGCCCCATGATAAACCAGATATTTCAAAATGTTAGGAATAAGCCGTAGATAGATAGTCTCAAGGTTCCATTGTCTGTTTGATAGATAACCGTGGAAAACAGTTTGGTGGTTGTTCGGAGCTTATTATATAGTTTTATAAGGATGAACCATGAGTCATTTGCACAACGTTACCAAGTATTCAAATTTGTCCTGCATTGAAGTCTTTGACTGAGGTACTTAGAATAACTGAATTATTAACGTGTTGCTAAAAGATACACTTCCACCTGTTGAGAGGTCTATGGTTTCTGCACATGTGCTTATGAAGCAGCTATTTCTTTTCAATTTTTATGGCTTCCCTTCAAGCTGTTGGGTTTATGTGCTTGAGTTGAGCTATTTCAGTGGGCTCTTCAATAGATTGGGGCAAATTGCTGTCATTGATATCATTAATAAGTCTCTGATGTTAACACTTTCTCTCAGTTGGCAGCACCTATGGATACTCTGGTAGCAGCTGCAGCGGAGTTACAGATAAAGAAACAGACTCATATAGGTAATGTTCCACGCTTTGTATCTATCTTCCCTAGACTCAGAGTTTCATTCGAGAGTTTCTTAACCTCCTATTCTCCTCTTTCCATTTATTTCAAGTACTTCAGTAGTATCATCTGCCCCTGTGGGTGTGTGACTCAAGGGAGGGGACAAACCTGACAGATAATATGTTTTGATGTATTTAAATTTTAAACTGATTGATAATGGTCATTTTCCCCAAAAGCGAATTGATCATATGCCTTTGTTTACATGGACAGGACTGGATTTGCCTTTTGAGAAGGAACAAGTTGATGCGTTTGTGAAGCAAACAGATGGCTCTTTGTTCAGTTGGTGTGAGCGCTACCGTTGCTACCGCCATTTGATTTATGGAATTGTAAGACAACTTCCGACTCAAGTAGTTAATTCAAACATAGAAATAGAACAAGGGTTTTAGGTGATGTTCTTCCAAGTTTTGAAGATGATGTGGATACTCTATGAGTCCCTATACTAAAATAGCAAGATTGAGGAGTGTAGGTATGGAGGTGCTGGAAGCTATGTAGGTATGGAGGTGTTGGAAGCTACGAAAGGAGGGTTAAGACTAGTTAGGGAGTCATGATGTTGAATGAGGAGATTAAGGATAAATTAAGAATTAAGCAAGAAGCATATAGAGCCTGGCGTGATAGCGCAACTGGAAAGAGAAAGTAGTCAACAAGGAGAGCTACAAAGTCGCCAAGAGGGAAGCTAAAGGGTGGTAGCAGAAGCAAAGGCTAGAGCTTATGACCGAATATATTTGAGGTTAGACGCAAAAGAAGGAGAGAAGGATATCTACAGGATAAATCGAGCTAGAGAGAGGAGACCTAGAGATTTGGATCAGGCTCGTTGCTTCAAGGATGAAAGAGGGCAGGTGCTCGTGGAGGAGATGGTTATCAAGGATATGTGGAAGAGGTATATTCATGAGCTTTATAATGAGCATGACTTTGAAGGCGCAGATGAGGCATTCTCTACCAGATATGTTATACAAGAGACTACACCAGAGGACATCAACGTTGAAGAAGTCAAGAAAGCTATGCGACGGATGAGTAATGGGAAGGCATAGGGGTACTGTAGTATTTATATCGAAGCTTTGGAATGACTTGGAGAGGAAGGCATTGCTTGGTTGACGTTGTTGTTTAATGTTGTTAGGACAAGCAAGATGCTGAGTGAGTGGAGCAGAGTGATAGTTTCAGTTTACAAGAAAAAAGGTGACTTTCAAAGCCGTAACAATTATAAGGGAATCAAATTATTGAGTCACTCGATGAAGCTTTCGGAAAGTGTATTGAAGGCGATTGCGAGAGACAATCAATATTATGGAGAGCCAATTTGGTTTCATGCTGAGGAGATCGGCTATGGAAGCGATATATCTTTTAAGAGGATTACTAGAACAATATAGGGTTTATTGTAAGGATCTTCTCTTGGTGTTTATTGATCTTCAGAAGGCATATCATAGTGTTTCGTGTAATGTTTTATGGAGTTGTTTGCGTTGAAAAGGAGTGTCATCAAATTCTATAAAGGCAATTTGAGACACATATGACGAACATCAACATGTGAGTGAATTGGAAGTGAGAAAATTATGTCCCTAGTGTTATAAACATACAATTCACAGAGAGATAAAGAATTAGATTAAACCAATCATCTGTGTATCATCTTTGAAGAGAAGAGGGCAAAATTCAACATAGACTATCTATTATAGTTGTTAAAGCGTCGTCATGGCGTCGTGACGCTCGGGAGTGAACGTCATGCTGTCTCGCTTCATTAACTACAACAAAGTAGGTGTCATGACCTCGCCATGCACGCTTTGGGCCATGGTGGGCGCTTTGGACGCTTTATTCACCGTGTTGATCATTTTTTTCTTTTGTTATTTATCATCTCATGTTGCTTTTTTTCTTCTTTTTTTTGGAACTTTTTTCAAGTAAGTGTTGGATTTGTAGTTCATTTCTTATCATTTTGAAACAAAATGAAAATAATAATAATAATTCACATATAAGATGATTATGGACGAGATATATCGGGTGCTAATTGTTTTTATAGCGCGACCAAGAATGACCCTTAAGAGACTCATCTTAGATTAATTGATAAACTCTTTTGGGTATTTAATTGTGTTTTTATAGTTTATAAGCTTATGTTCACTCTTGGAGGCTCCAGGTATGAACTTCGTAATCCAATTGCATATTTTGTTATATTTTTTTCATGTTACTTACAAAAATATACATAAGAGTTAAGCCAATTATAGATATTTACAAAAATATAGTGTGTATTGTTATTTTGGTATAAGTATACATAAATATATATGTACATTGTCACCATGGCAACGCCATCTTCGCCATGGCGTCAAGGCGCTATTGTCTCGCCATGACTTACAATGGTATCTTGACAACTATGCTATCTATTAAATATTAAGAAAAACTACCAATGAGGTCTATTCTACAATAGAATTCTATGTAGTTTTCTTAATGTTATTAATTCATTTTTATATAGTATATTCATGGCAATTCCAAAAAACAAACGTCCGTCTCTTTCCAAAAAGGATTTAAAAAGAATTTATTACGTTTTGGTAATCAAAGTTGCTGAGCCATAATCGATAGATTTCAGACCAGGGATCTTCTTCTGAATCCTTTGATTGGAAAACTAAGAAAACTTATTATTTTTCAATTGAATGGGGACAACTCATTAGACAAAGCTCACATCAAGTCTTTCTTATTTCTCATTGGACATGACAGAGAACTTCCTTATTAGGATAGGACATCACCAAGGATCTACTCTTATTTTGTTTCTTTGTCAATAGTAATAGATGAATTGATTAAAGAAATTCAAGAAGAGGTGCCTTGAAGGGAGTAGTAAGTATTTTTTTCAATTTTTATAGTTATATTATTTTATTCTATTTTACCTAAAATGATTCATTTTTCTAAATATTTACACTATTAATATTTTATAAATGTCCTTTATAATAAAAATAATTATTTTGTATTATTTTAATTGTATAAATTTTGGCTCCTCAAATGTAGGAAGAAATATAGGATAGGGAATCTACCGTGTGACGTGTTTTTTGACAGATTCTCTATATATATAGGGATAGAGAATCATGTAAAGATAAGTATTGGGATAGGGAATCTACTGTGTGACGTGTTTTTTGACAGATTCTCTATATATATAGGGATAGAGAACCATATAGAAAAACTGTTGCGGATGCTCTGAACGAATTTTCAATTTGTCAATCATGAATTCAATTGAATTCATGATTGACATTTCGATAATTAAAAATAAATGTTTCAATCATTATTTCATTGGTATGTTGAAGAGACAACAAGAAAAATTGGAGACCAAAGGTTGTAGGCTTAAGTCAAACGAAAATTGAGTACAAGGAGTGTAAGTTTCGTGAACTCTTGGTATTCGGTTGCCCATGACTCATAGGTCAAAATTGGTTTAGTAGTGATTTCGAATACGCAACCCTTCAAGTATTTTGGTTCAATGATCCAAGAATATCTCAATAGAGATATTGATGAAGATATCATTCATCATATGGGAGTAGGTTCGTAGAAAGTGAGAAAAGCCTTGGCAGTGTTGTGCAACAAGAACATCTCCTTAGCCCTTTAAACTTAAATGTAAATATTATCGCACAGTGATAAGGCTGGTTATGTTGTATGGAGTGTAGTGTTGGCCTGTGACAAAAGTACAAGTAAACAAGATGCATGTAACAGCGATAAGGAATTAAGAATGCTACGCTGGATGTATGGGGTCTCATTGAATGATGGAATTTCAAATGGAAGGATACGAGTACGACAACATCTGGGGTGGTAGCTATTGATGATAAGATGCGAGAGGTAAGATTAAGATGGTTTTGTCATGTTATGCATAGAGTTATGCATAGAGACCTAGGAGCTTTATAAGGCGATGTGAATCCATTGAGTTGGTGGGAAGTTAATGGGGTAGAGGAAGACCAAAGAAGCATTTGAGTGAAGTTTTTGAATAAGATTTTATACCCTCCTCGGATTGGCAGGGACATAGTCCTGGATATGTCCTTTTCAAGCACATAGTCCTGGATATGTCCTTTTCAAGCAACATGATTAGAGTGTAAGGGTAGCTTTAGGGAGGATGAAGATCGTTTGGGTTTGTTTTTAGGATAAGGTTTCAGTCATTATGGGTTTATTATTTATTTTTACCTTTATCATTGTGGGATTATTATTTATTTTTACCTTTCTGCTTATAGCTATTTGTATGTTCATTTATTTCTTTGTTATCGTTTTATCCTTCCTACTTTTTGTGAGATTGGTGCTCTTGTTATTTACTTTTTGTTTTGTTTTGTTTGATGGCATTGGGAAACAATCTCTCATGTGCATATTTCACCTTTCCAAACCTTGTACAGTTGTAGTGGTTGTTGTAATAGAGATAGAATGATGCTATTCACATAGACTAGGCCCAATGTTGATTTCGTTTTTTCTTTTCTTTTTCACTTTCTCTAGTGAAAGTGAGCTCTTGAATAATAGAATAAGAAATATTTTACAATATACAAGTTCAAAGGAAATTGTTATTATATTACTGATTTATATACAAGTTCAAAGTGAGCTATTCGAGCAGCGATGCTGTATGGGTCAGAATGTTGAACAATTAAGTGACAGCATGTACAGAAGATGAGTGTAAACGAGATGAAAATGTTAACGTAGATGTGTGGACATACAAGAATAGATAACATACGAAATGAAGTTATCAGACAAAAAGTGGTGTGGTTCCAGTAGAAGATAAGATGAGGGAGTCACGGCTAAGATGGTATGCTCATGTAAAACGCAGGCCAGTCACAACTTCTGTTTGAAGATGTAAAGTTTGAAAGTTAGCACGTATCAAGAGAGGACGAGGGAAACCTAAAAAGTCCATGAGAGAAACCTTAAAGTATGATATGGCCTATCATAATCTTACAGAAGATTATGTACATGACAGATTGGAATGGCGGCGTCGTATTCATGTAGCCGATCCCACTTGATGGGATAAAGGCTTGATTTGTTGTTGTTGATTACTGATTTATATCCGCTATGATTCTTTGTTTTACTGTAAGTGATCTCCTGGAGTTACTTGCTCTCATGGTGGGTGCTGAAAATAACAGGTAAACAATAGTGAGTCAAACTTCTTGTTGAGATTTGAAGACAAACAGTTTTGTTGGGAACCTCAAGAGTCTTTACTACAGACATGTGAATCCAGGGGCATAGTTAAACAAGCCTTTCCTTGCATGGTATGCAATTCATTATTACTTTTTGATGTTGCTACTCACTTTGTTGGATCAAAGCTGAGTTGAAGTCTTATTTATAGATGAAAAGAGGAGGAAACAGCTTATAGGGAGCTGGGCGCTTAACTGGTGGGACTGCACAACGCAACCTATCGACAATGTACAGTTATATTTCGGGACAAAGGTGAATGGACCATCTGATGTATTTTCAGTCTCGTGATTGTCTTGAGTTACTGCTAAGCATATTATCTACGTTCCAGATTGCACTCTATTTTGCCTTCCTTGGGATGTATACACGATGGTTGTTCTTTCCTGCTG
>JAOVYX010017132.1:0-22910 GCA_035668315.1 Drosera spatulata | reverse complement strand
AACATTCTTTCTTATACTTTATCTTATCTTGAATCTCTTTACTCCACCACCACCTCTCTTTATCCAACGGTGGTTGGTCCTTAGATTGTCATAATGTCTCCTTCGCTACGCGTCGGATACAATCAGTCATCGCATCCCACATCTCACATGCACTTCCGCCAAATGTCCATGGACCTTCTCTCAACAACCTATCTTTGAAAAACTTTTGTTCATCTCCTTTTAAGTTTCACCATTTTGTCCTCATGAGATTACATTTTGTTTTCTTCTTTTTTTCTATTTGAGATAGAAATACATCTATAACTAACAAACGTTGCTGAGTGGTCAAACATTCTCCTGGGATAACCTTACAATCCTTCAGGTCTCTTCGCCTCATAAGAATGTAATCAATCTGAAACTTGCATAAACCACTTTTAAAGGTTATCAAATGCTCTTCACGGTTTTTAAAAAAGGTATTCGCAATCATAAAGTCATGTCACAGCAAAATCCAATATACTTCTCCCTTCTATATTTCTCTCACCAAAACCAAATCTTCCGTGAATCTCTGAATAATCATTTTTCTCCCCACCGACATGTTCATTTAGATCTCCACCAATAAAGACTTTCTCTTTCAGGGATCGACTATACTACTTCATCCATGTCTTCCCAAAACTGAACCTTATCATCTTCTCCAAGACCTACTTGCGGGGTATAAGCACTTATCATATTAATCACTTCCTTCCCAAGCAACACCTTAATAGAAATCACCCTATCTCTCTCACGCTTGATATTAATCATATTTTCTATCAACTCTTTACGCATAATTATATCAACTTCATTCCTAATCTGACTTTGATCGCAATATCATAGCTTGGACCCCGTACTTTGAATAAGCTTAGCCTTATTTTCGGTCCACTTCGTCTCTTGTAAGCAAGCGATATGAATCCCCCTTTTAATCATTATGTCTACTACCTCTAAAAGTTTTCCATTCAAGGTCCCAATGTTCCAACTAGCTAAACGAACTCTATTTTGTCTTTTTGTCATCAAGCAATTAAATTAAAAGTAAGCACTCAGGCCACATCTTGGCTGGGATGGGTAGTTCTGGACATCATAGTGTTGATTTAGGCCTCATGATGGTAGAACTTAGAAGATTAATTCTAACCTGAAAATAGTGGCCCAGTGGCACTTTAGCTTTTAGTACACCTTTATTTGATTTGAACCATAAGAAATGGATTTTAGTTACATCCTTGTGGATCTTCAACTCATGTTACCGGTTTGATTCTGCAGGTTTTTATTCTATTTGCTGATGGCTCCTTATACGTCCTTTGTCCAGTGGTGCCTTTCGGATGGTACTTTTCAGTAATGCCTTTATTTTTTATAGATGTGCTTCTGATTTTCTTCATGTTCACCTTTTGTCACATGTCCTGTTGGCTAAGAAGCTTATTGGAACTGGGCCCTTAGGTCCAAACATTGGCTTTGACAACAGAAGATGCTCAAATTGCCTGTCATAGTCAGGCGACAACATGGAGCCTTCGAAAAACTTTCTATATCCGATTGGCGAATATGAATTCGGATTCCGATAGTGATTCAGAATAGGGGCTTGAGTTTTTACCTTTTGCTGAAATGTTTCTACTTGTTATCTGTATCTTTCATATCTGCTCAGTTAGTATGTCACACCTTAATGTTGTGTTACTCATGACGTGAGTGGCTCGTTAGTAAGAGTTTATACTGAAAAGTGATTAGTTGGCTGCTTTATTCTCTTTGTATTATAACGATCTTATGCTGAAGTTGACCCGATCCACATTATACATTGAGTTATGGGGCGAGAAGTTATAAATGGTTTTCAATTGTTATGTGCTTGATTATATGTTGTTCTCTGATTTGTCAATTGCAGTCGTCTTTTACATTTGTGGCATATCTTGAAATGCTTTCTCTTGGACAGTGGCTACATGTGGGAATCTGTATTCGAGATGTATGCTGACGCGCAAGCCTTAGGTTCAAAATCTGCAAGTCAGACAGCTCTTAAAAATTGTAATCGTGCCATATCTTGGCTGGAATCTACATTTCCAGAATTGAAGCAAGTACAAGGACAGAAAGCAGGAGGTCTTTCTGCTGTGAAGGCTCGTGCATATGCTCCCATTGATGCATCGTTATTATTGCAGGTAGGAATAAGCAGGAGAATTCCTGGTCTGAGTAATAATATGTGCAGTATCTTTCGTGAAAAAATCCGATTTGTGGCACTGAATTGCCTCTGCATTACTCTTCTTTGTAGGGATTTTTGGGTAATCATGTGTGCATATTCTGATCATGCTGACCGTTGCTCGATTGTCGAGTTTCATATAAAATGGAAACTTCTATCATATTCGATTGTCGATTGTCATTTAAAATGAAAAGTTTTATCAGATTCGATGAACCCAATTCTGTCTATCCTTTTTTACTCGTGATAAATCCACCGATGTGTTTGAGTAACTGACACTGAGTATGCATATCTGTGCGTATATTTGGAAGATTAATGTAGGCATAGATCTGCACTTGTCTGAACGGTGGCAATTTTGATTAGTTTATTTGATAATCTTTTATATGAGTAAATGGTGCATCTTAGTAACCATTAAGACCTCTTGCTCACTTGCCCGTTATGGCATGAATTGTGTGGTTAATGATTCCATGTTGGCAATGCAGATCAGTAGTGTACATTTTCTAAGACTTGTGTGGTATGGCCACAGTTTGTAGAATCAACCATATCACCGATTATTCTTCCAATGATGGGGCTCTCTATTCTACAGATCCGTCATATTCACTGCTGTTCACATACTCGAGCCCGATAAATCACCTGTTTTTTGCCCGAGTAATCACCCAAGTGAGGGCCAAAGAAGTGCAATGTAGGACTTCAAATAATCACCCTACTGGGGCCCTGATTAATTGCCCGTTGGGGTCTGATTGATCATTTGATTTCGGGCGGATTAATCATTTTGTAACATGACTTATTCTGATCTGATTGAGTGAAACTTGGTTACTTCTTAGTTTATAGACTCTGGGAGGTGAGTGCTCAATCCTCTATTGGATGATGTGGGTATGTGCCGGATGGTTGGTAGGAGCCTGCTCATATTAGTTATGAATCGAAAGAAATGCTTGTGAGGATGATATGGCATAATCGAAACAGAACTGTTATTCGGCCTTCTTTATTTGCTGATGTTTCTATCATGAGGTTGGGAGTACATTATAGGTTTTCCATTTCTTCGCGGGCATTTGCATATATATTCAATATGCACACACATTCAAAGAAGTTAAACCTTTAGCCAATTTAATGCACTGTGCATGTTTATAGCTTCGATCTCTGTACTCCTGTCTTGCGTTATTCGTTGCATACTATAAATGATAAGCCTGATCATTTTCACCAGGGTCCCCTGTGCAAATTATGTGGTGAAGAGGATGATAATGGAGTAAATGTCGCAGAATGTGAAGGCCGTGCTCTCAGCCTTGTCTATAGCTGTGTAGGAAAGGATTCGATATTGGCGACGGCATGGAGCAGTGGGCAGTTGCAGATAGATGCCTTGGCTGATGAAGTTCAACCTGTTTGGCAGACAGGAAATCCACATCACCTTTGTATTGATTCCCAGGTCCAAATCCTTGGCTTTTCTATGATTTGTGAGTCGATTTCTGGTCCACTTCCTGTGGTGAGGCTTAACAAACCACTGGATAATGGTGATTGGTTGGGGCATCCACCACCTTTGCTTAGACTTGCAATTGTGGACTTGGCTTTGCCGACAGGTGCAGAGAGTAATCTACCAGTTTCCTTGTACATAGATCCCCTTAATCAGATGAAGATCTATGCCGTTCATCATGGAGGTGTAGATTCAGTTCTCTTGCATTTTCTGCCATTTAGTCAGAACTGTAGCAAGGGTGGGACCTTGAGTGCTCCATCTGTCGAGCCTGTTCTGAGCACATTTCAGGGTCTGAGCAACTCGGTATCTTATGTTTGTGGTTTTGTGATCTTAACGGATTCTTATGGATCAATATGGATTGCTGGAACGACATCTACTCATGGTGGTTTTGTGCTGGAGACGAAATCTTGGGAGGTGAACTCTCGGGTTCTCCTAGACATGATAGAAAATGCTACTTGCACAGAGGAACCAACTGTCATAGACACCCCACATATTGTCAGCAAAGAAATCCTAAAGGGTCCTAAGATGTTGTCCATTCCTCAAGCCTCGATCAGTCAGAGATCAGTTCTTGCTGATTCTATTGAAGGGCGGTCTACTATGCATCAGTTTGTTAACCTTTTCCATGAGAACTATGTGGAGTATGCTCATAAGGTAATTACCCATATGTACTTTTTTGTGGTTCTTTTCTGTGTTTGTTACTCCCTCCGTCCTATATTAATTGTTACGTGTTGATCCGATACTAGAATTTATATGAGTCTTGAATTTGTATGGGTTCTGGTGAAGAAATGATATATTTTTTTTTTTTTTGGTAGTGAAGTTTGCTATAGAAGTTGAGAGAGGAGTTAGTGGGTGTACTCTATCAAATGAGATTGATTTGACCTTTTTTACGTTAAACAGTTGTCAAAAAAGGAAAGGTAACATTTATTTTGGGATAACCCAAATAGGAAAGTGTAACAATTAATATGGGCAAAGGGAGTACTTTTTTTCCATTCTTTCTTTTTGGTTTATACTATCTCGGAATTTGTTTCATTCCTCGAACTCAGCTGTGCATAGCTTGGCCAGGTTGGTTTTACGATGTGTTTTGTTTAAGTGAAGTTGAACTATAAGCTTTAGCTAGATCAACAGTTTTCCCAGGTTGAGCCACATCTGATATTGACAGACCTTTGAAAGTAAGAGAAATGGATTCAATTTCTTGACACTAACATGTTTGTGTCTCAAAAGGGGGAAAAAATCAAAATCAATTCACAGTTGAAGGGGGCTGTAGAGGAATGACCACTGCAGGGGATGCTATAAACTAGGAACATAAGGGAAAAGTACATTTAACCCCTTGAACTTTTCACCCTTTTGCACATGACCCTCTTAACTTCAAAAATAGCACATAACTCCCTTTGATGGTCTTTTTTGGGGGTACTCTGCCAAAAAATGGAACTACTTCAAAGGCTAACGTGCCAAATTTATGGAATTATTTAAAGTATAGGGGGTTATATGGCTATTTTCAAAGTTCGGATAGTTAAGTGCAAAAACGTGTCAGTACAAGGGGGTAAAATGCTCTTTTCCCGGAACACAAATAGGAAAAGTTTTGTGAGGGGTCATGGAACATTTGTAGTTCACTTCAGAACAAAAGAATGTACACTGATCCTGTCAGCCTTTTTCTTATGCTTCAAATATTCTCAGATTCCTCCTATGTCAGGTTGCTTTATCAAATGTAGACTGCCATAACACTGCTGCTGTTTCTAGCTTTAGTTTTCCAGTGTCCCCTTGAAAATGTAAACATAACAAAAGCCAATGCTCATGAGACAATTGGTCAAGCTTGTCTGTGATAACTGGGAAGGTTTTATTCAGGTTGAGTGGATTATGTCAGAATGAATTGAGATTGAGTGTGTAGGTTGCTCGCTTTCAATGAGCACAACTGTCCATTTACACCTCTATTTCTTCAGGACAATGTTCCTGATGAAAATTTGATGCTTCTTTATAGGTCAATAGTTACTGATGGCAGATGCTCAATTTGAGATCCTTTTATCTTATGTTTATTTGGAGTATGGAATCAGACTGTCTCTGTTTGCTATTCTGTCAAGGATCCCGCATACCCCTATATGGGCCCCATTCGTGCTCCAGTTATCCACCTCCACTGTACAGAGTAGCATAATTTTTTTTCAAAACTATATAAGAGTTTGTCTGTATTTCAACTGTCAGTGCAAGTTAAATGGAAATTTTAGGAAGACCTTCAATGCCGAAACACCGGGACAACTTTGCTATAGAAATATGTTTGGCATTAAACTGTGGCATCACTGCTTTTATCTTTGTTTGGGCTCACTGCTATCCTTGTAGAAATAGCATGTCTTTGTTATGAAAATGACACTCCACTGAACCGACCTTTCCAACAGTGACAACAAGAAACTAAGCCATGGCTGTTAACAAATCCCTTTCCCTAACCATAAAACAAATGAAATAAGAAAAGAAAGATAAAAATAAATTATTGTTGGTTTTTTCTTGGGCTGTGAATTAGAGTTAACATGGTTCAGATTAACTGATAGACTCTACATGTAAAGACCAAAGGCATTTCTTGTTCTGGCGTTGTTGAGGCTGTTCAAGGTTAACACTCAATGGGATACTGTAAGAGCAATTTTTCATTCCACGGGATTTTTTTTATTTTTCATTCCATGGGATTTTTTCTCCCTCCTCAGCAAGGGCCTCTTGGTTCATAATCTTTATAGTTCCATAGACCATTTTGACTTGTACGTATGCTTCAGAATATCGTATCTGCTTTGAATAATTTTATTTCTGGTGCATTAAGATGAACGGGGTACCCATTTGCTGATGGAAGCTTAAATTATTGTAGTTCTTGACTGGAAATTGTTCCTCTTTTTCCAGGTCTACATTGAACTCATGCATCATTTGCCTTACATGAAGAAAAACATTCATGTCCTTCATGATCGGTTATATGATGCTAGACAGAAGCTATCAAATATCGAGGAGCAGCAGCCAAAAATAAATGCGAGGGCACAGCGTGCATTGCAGTTTCACAACTCTTTAGAAGATCGCTTGCGAAGATTGAGATCATTGCCAGGAATGCATAAGAGGCCATTATATAAAGCAGAGGTTCAGTTCAAGGAGGAGCTAGGTAGGTTCCGTGTTTATTTTTTGTTCATGCAAAATGCGTCACACTTGGAATCCTATGGTTTGACCTTATACCATCCTTGATGTTGTTGATTTAACTTGGTAATGTCGAATGCATGTTTCTCCAACTAAAAAGAGGAAAAGTTGAAATCTCATTGCAGCTGTTAACGTTCATGCCTGCTGAAAGTGAGAAGTATGATTGAAGAACAAAAGATAGTACAGATTATTCTCAGGCTATCTGTTTTAGGTCACAAAATGCTGAACCAGCATTTGGATGATCAACAGAAGATTCCTGTGTATAAAAGCTGCTGTTTCGTTTCAATGAGAAACTTTTTCTCATTTTGTCAAAAGTTTATGCCTTCATCTTTAGTATTCATAATCACATATGCATACGTGCGGACTGCATTTTAGTATAATGAATCTGACTGATCGTGCGCTTTATGATCGCTGATGGTATGCAGATAGATTTAGAAGTGCTGAGTTGGATGCTCTGCATTCGTTGATTGAAACCTTGAATACCAGGGTGAGGAGGTTTAGCCAGTCCCCCAAGAGCAGTTCGTCTAACCTCCAGCGGCATCCACATTCGAGGAATAGTAATGTCCAAGGTGCCCAACTGGACCTGCTGAAGAGTGCAGTTCAGAAACTTTCTCTGGTCAATAGCGAAAACTCGAAGAAAGTAAAATTTGTAGAGTCTGCTATCAAAAAAATGGAAGATGAGAGCTAACGAAACCCCAGTCTGTTGCATTAATTCAGATTGCAAGGTTAGGCATGCACACCGACTTTCCTGAGTAAATATGATGCAGATTTGCATTGTTAGTTTGTGGTCTCTTGTCAGCGATCGGCTGGATAGTTCGGCGGGCTTGCGTTGTCCAGACTTTGAGCAGTCACCGGCAGTTTTATGATTAAAATAGGTACTTTAGAGTACCTTGCTATGTAAGATGAGCCTATAATTGAGTTGTATTTAGTCATATCGGATCTCAAGAAAACTTGGGATTTGTACGCATTAGGAACACACAATTTTCAATGCACTGTTTAACGATGTAATCTTAGGTTATGGATGCCTTTATTGGCTAGCTGAAAGGTGCTAGTCCGCTGATTACTTGTATTGTGGTGTTGTCGGTCTTTCGTGTGTTTCGGATTCTTTCGCAGAGTCTTTGCTAGGCTGTGTAGGTTGGAGGTCTGGAGGTTTGTTCTGTCAGGTGCCTTTTTTATGACATGGATTGTACGTGAGTCTGATTTGATACCAGATTGGTCATAAGATGGCTCCATGGTTGTAGCTGTGGCATAGTGCAAATTAGTTTGAATCTATAAGTTTTGTGTATGATTTAAGTTGGAAGCGCTTTGGCATTCCAGTTGAACTTGGCTTCCCTGCAAACTTGGCGCCTTTTTGCAGTAAATCGGGATCTTGAATTATTATGTAGAGAACATTCTTTTGTTGCTAATTCCTGTTTTTCATGTGGATTGTCCGTTGCACTTGTTTCTTCTTTGGTCCTCATTCTGCGCAGCGTGAGATGTTATACATGGGTGTTATTAGTGCAAAACATATGAAGAACGTATGAAGAACGTATGGTCTAATGACCCAATAAAAGATCCAACATCATTAAACCAAGAGCTTATTAGGAAAAATCAAGTGATATCCTATGAATGATTAAATCCTACACCTTTTAAGATGATGACAAGTGTCCATCATGCAAAGGGTGAATAATAATTTATAAACACCTTCATTTATTACCCATAAAGATAAGTTCTTCTTGGATTAAAACTCTATCATTTCAGTCACTAAAGTCGTTTTCGGACAAATACTGATTTAGACATTGAAATCGGTCCCCAAGGATCTCACCTCGGATCTGACTAATCGAGTTTGTTGTTTCTATTCCGTGTACGTTTCCGCATCTGGACCAAACCCAAATCAACCAATCCAATAAACCTCCAGCTTGGGCCCAAGGAGCTCAGGCTCGACTTCCGAACTCGGACCCACCATTCTCGACTTCGGCACAAACAGGTGTAATTCTTCGTTGTGAACTATGAAAATGCAGCTGACGAGTGTCATTCTTCGTAGTGTACTACGAAAATGTAGCTGACTATGGGAAAGGGATGCTGCTAGAAAGGTGATCCAAAACCATATGGCATGCTCGAGAATGATTGGCATTTACGTAGAGGCATACATGCTAGTATGTGTAACAAATTAAGCATCAAACTGAGTTCTACTAAATACTAGTAACAGTTTTCTGCTTGTTAAAAGACAATAGTTGCAGTGCGTACACTTCTAGCTATCAAACCTGATATTGAATTTTACTTATATCATGATCGGTTTGCCTTTCTGACTGAATGGGGCAAACGGATTGGAAATAGTGAACCTCTGGGGTTAGCTTTGCGCTGTAACAAGGTTCGATTAATGGTACGATAGTTGCTAAACCTGGTGACTTCGTAGCATCAGAGAGAGATCTTTAAGAAGCATAGTGATGTACAGCATCAGATCAAGCGAATGGAACCCTCGGCTCAAGATGGCGTCTACCATTTTACCCTTGTAGGACGTGAATCACTGGCATTCTTGATGAATAATAAAATGAGAATTTACTAGTTCAATCTATATATATATATATATATGTGTTCAAGTATTGTAAAATAAACTATTCCCTGTGCTTCTGTTTCGTTATTTAAGTTGATGTTATGTTCATATCAAAACTTGGCTAGCAAGAGGTGGAGATTTGTTTATGATGTGCAGCAGCTCTCCTACAGCCTAAACCCCCCGCGTGTTCAATATCGAGCCATGTCACCTTCCTCTTTACATGACTGCCGTTATCCGTTCCACCTGAATCGGGTACCTCTTCTGTGTCCTGGTTGTCGGGAAAAACACTAGTTTATCTTCTCCCACGGGCGTCCATCTGTTGAAATGCAAATTATGCAATTTCCGTAAGAATGTCCCATATGCAGACTGCTTACAGAAATGTTTACTATGAGGCAAGTGTTCCTGAGTACCTGAATTGAGTGACCAGACGGTGTAGAAAGATGGAAATTGATACTCGAGCGAGCTCGTAACCTGGGCAAAGTCGTGGCCCGCCTCCAAAAGGCATGAATACTTGTGTTGGATATTTTGCTCCGCCGTCCATCTGAATCATTTTTCATGTTCTTGTTAGCCTTAGTTTAGATGTGTAAGCATGATTACAACTGTGTTGTTTCTGATGTAGAGGATCTAAGCAGCATATTTAGGGATTGAAATTTGAGAGAGAAACATATGTAAAGAACAGGAGTCGGGACCTGCCATCTCCAAGGATTGAACGAACGAGCATCCTTAAAATGATTCTCGTTCATATGTACAGCCCGAAAGGATGCAAACACTTTCCAGCCTTTTGGAATCACGAACCCTGAACACGAAGAACACAGCATTTTCGGGTTATGTATTGTCAAAACCATATCGGAACGAAAGGTTAATCAGGAACTTGCGTTGGTCGTCTCACCCCCGACTTGTACATCTGATGTAGCTCGCCTGAAAATGCCTCCTATTATATTCGCATAGCGGAGAGTTTCATTGATTACCTGCACCATAGAACCCAAAACGTACGTCTCATCATGCATGAACTTATCAATCGCTAAGACAAGTGGAATTAGTTGCAGCTTACACATTGAGTGAATGGCATTGATTTGTAGTCGATCCATGTGAGCGCGTCTGTTTTACCCCTGTTCGTTCTAATATTCTCCTGCTCTTCCTGCAACCATAGATTTTCCCATTCAGTGTTGGTCTGTGTTTTCTCTCTTAAATTTGATATGGCATTAATAGTCAGAAGCTGCACAATATGAATCCTGCACTTACAAGCCCATGAAGTGTATGACTGGTGATATTCAAGTATCAAGAGAGTGGAACTGTGAGCCTCGACAAATCAAAACAGGTGTGTTTCATCTTTAAATGTCACGAAGCCAGATGAGCATTGATCCATTGCATCAGACGAGGCTACTTCCCATTTCTGGTTAAATAGTTACCTATGATCACTTATGTGTCATTGGTAAAACACAACATGATCTGTGCTTCAGCAACAGTCAACAGACTGTTGTAGCAACACTACACCACGCCTTCGAGGCATTATCGGGCTTTTTCACTGTTGAATGTGGTGCATCGGGAACAATGTGCAATGCACAGGGAGCAAAAGGTGCAGTGTCGCATCAACGGACAACTAGTTGTCACGGCTGTACCAATAATGTGCCTTTGCACAAATAGCTAACATTGATCATACCGGAGGTGGCGCCCATCGACAACGCACCCACAATTGTTTCCCTATGTTTCAATTACCATTACTCATCCGTGATACCTTCTATTATTGTTTGCAGTTAGAGAGTAGTTTGTGCAATTTTATCTTTGGATACTGTCATCGAGTCAACTTGACTACTCGACACTTTTATTAGAGCAACGCAGTTTGGAAAAAAAAGGTGATATTGGAAACATGGGCAGAACAGAGGAGTGGAGTGACCGGTGGACAATATGATCGCATTTATCCTTTGTCTCTTTGACTAATTCCCAGGTATGGTATCTTGTCACTTCTTGCGATCACACTTACCCAGGGGAAACATATTCTCCCACGTAATCCCATCTTCCTATTTAAATTATAATTTTTTTATTTAAATTATAATATATTTTTTTATCAATTATTTTTATATAAAAATATCAAATTATCCTTATTTTATATCACATCAACTTATCCATCATCATTTTTTTTCTCATCTTTTTCTCTCTCATACTCACAAGAATAAATTAAACATTCCTCCTAAATTCAACACACACATGAATATACGTGTGCAATCAATCCGTAGTAATTTCATTAAGACGGATGAAGTATTTATTAAGGGGAACAATTTCCTAGGTATACTGTATACTAAGATGTTATTTTGATGTATCTTAGGCTGGACATCGAAGAGCGGAAACCAGGATTATATGAGAAGAATCGTTTTCGGATGGCAGATGTCTTTAAAAAGTGTCTTTACTCTTGATCACATGAGTAGGGAAAAAGATTCCTCATCACTAAGTTATTCATCGCTATCAGGTTTTTTCAGAATAGATTGAGTGCCAAAAGAAGAGGCTATTCCATTTATATACGCTCCCGATCCTATTATATATGCAACAGTTGGACTAGGGGGTTGGACGTGACGATTAGTATTATTTATATAAATTGTTAAACATTAAACATATTATAAATTATATATTTTAACACAATGAAAGTTTATTTATATAAGAATCAGACGGACCGAAATACATATACGAGTTGAGAGTGGAGTATGTTTTATATGTGACCAAGGAAGTATGTTACTAGAAGATGTCGATCCTGAGAATTCGTTATTGTTTTGGGACCAGGAAATTATGCTGCAATCCTCTTTCATTTATAATAATGAAAGGAAGATATGAGAGAAAAGGATGAAGCTAGCTTTTATGCGATGGACCAACTTTTAGTGAATGGTCCAACTCCCAATCTAATGGTGCTCGTGGGCTGATGGGTCCCATTGCAAAATGATGCACGATCATGTGTCGCATACGGCACATTCATTCATTGTATGAGTTAGCCTAGTTGGTTCACAGCCCATCAATGATGATGATGTACACCGGAACTCCCATTCTTTCTAATGTTGTTTTGGGTATATAGTTTCTCAGTTAATTAAAATGAAGATAAAATCATATATTTCGTCCCAATAAAATTATAATATTTATTTAATTAAATAATTTTAATTAAATTATTTTTTTTTTATAAAAATATCAATTCATCCCATCATTTTTTCTCTTTTTTTTCATCATTTCTCTCATTCATAAAAATGAAAAAATAATTTAATCCTTATAATAAAAATCAACATACGTATACATAAATTATCGAATCAAATCAAATGATTATAATTATGTTGAAACGGAAGAAAGAAATATATTCCATTCTTTTATGATTGGATTATCATGTTTGATAGAGTATTTATAGTTGATTTGTTTGGAGATTCGCAATCCCTGTACAGATTGAGACAAATTAATCGTACGTGACCTCAAGTCCATTGCGAGTCAGCTACGGAACTCTAAAAAATTTTCATGGAGCCATTGCAATTGAATGTGATGTAGACATTGATTCACACTTTCGATGACTCGTCACTTGATTTGCTTGCGATGCCCTCGATTGACATTGGACCATTGACAATAATGGGTTCGATTAAGCCAGCGATGGAACCTTAATGATCTTATGATCATGTGAAGAGTCCTTTTACTACTGTGCATAAAATCGACTATTTTATTATTCATACTATATTGCAAACAAATCGTTCTTTAAATTAAGACCTAAGAAAGAAAATACTAGTATATAACAAAGAAAAGATGTAAGACTAACCTTCAGTTGAGCTAAAGCGAGAGGTTTATCGGTCAGGAACTTGACGGCGAGAGTCATGATGGTCGACGTAGTTTCATATCCGGCCACCAGCAACGCCACCAAGAAATCAACGATCTCTTCATCGGAAAACCCTCCACCACCACCTTCCTCGTGGAGCAGAGCTCCCAACATGTCGTTCTTCCTTTCGCCTCTTTCGCTTTCTTTCCTCCTCTCCTTTACCACCAATTTAAGTGCCCCGACCACCTTTCCTCGTGCCTTGATCACCAATGTTCCACACGAGAAAACAACGTATCAGTAATAAAAACAATTATAGAAAAAATGACATTTAATCTCCTTTTTTTACGCATTGAACTGTGTATAGATGACCCTTACGCACTTCATCTTTTTATGGTGAAAAAAAATCTCACTGTTTTAACACAAAATCATTTTTAAAGAAGTTAATAAGATGATCTTCTCGATATCATTCTTAAAAAATGGAATCGTTTTGGTACGAAATATAATTTAAATGACTTATATCATCCATATATTTTTCAAATTACGAAAGTTCACGTGTCATCTTTTCTCACCATAGAACAACATCATGACATTAAAGGTGACCACTGATATATAATTGCACAACTGAATAAATTATTTGCTTACTTTGATGGCTCTGTTGTACGTCGTGAAAAATAACGTTAAAGGGATCGAGAAGAAGCCTTCGACAACAAGAATGAACTCCTTTTGCAAACTCTCCGTCCAATCGCATGGATTGATGCTCATTAGTTGTTTCATTGTCAATGCAAATGTTATCTGCACAGAACATGTGGAATACTATTATTTAGGCCGGTCGACGCGAATAATATTCACATGGCCTAATACATATACGGCGCTTAAAATGAAGAAATTGCCATATTGTGGGGACAAAGTTCATTAAAATATTAACACATTTTTCTGTTATGTGAAAATTATAATATTTTGTTTTGGATCCAGAATTTATATATGTGTTGAATTTATATTAAATAATATTAAAAGTATGATTTATTATAGTAATAATAAAAAAAATTAATGGACGTATTGTAACTGATTTGATATTATTTAGAAAATTTTATAATTTTTATAAAACATTCAAATAAAACAAATGCTATAATTTTCTGATTAAAGGAGAGAATATCAAAAGTAACCATAATATCGAAGCAACGTATCTAGGGAGTATTATACTCCCTCACGCAATCCACATGCAACGTTTCATTTTATGGCATTTTTTTACTTGAATTCTCAAGAACTTTACTCTTGCCTTGAATGTAAAAATAGATTGTCTTGTGCTACAGTAACTTGTGGAAACTACTACTAATGTTACGATTAACTTTAAAAATATATTATTTCATCTTGCCGTTACACGAATCAAAATATTCCTTCACAAATACGTATGAGGAAACTGTTGCATCTATGTCATAAGAGGAATACTACTTCATTCGTTTCATAATATAAATAATATTATATAGTAATCATATTATAAGTATTTTGATATGTTATTTTTTATAAATAAATGATATCATATGAATTTTATTTCAATTCAAGATTATAGTTTGTATCTTACAATATCTTTGATATTTCATAATAAATTTATAAAAAAAAATTGATTATCCTATGAATCATTCATAATGTCTCAAAGTTCTTCGTCTATATGAATAATCGTTATCTATATTATGTAACGAGAAAGGGATATCATTTTTCTAAAAATAACTCTGATACGCTGGCTTTCTGAGGCCCACAAATTGATGATGGAGGCCCAAAAGCGGCACATGACAGCCATTCCTCTTTGACTACGTGGCCAGCCCAGAGTATACCTTATTGGCACGCACGGTCGGCTCAAAATAGAGACCTTAGTTCACCGAACACTTGACGCAAGTACTCCACCGTCCTAACAAATTAGGATCATTTAACGATAATTTATATTTATATTCATTTTTATATAAAAATTTAATTATTTTCTGATTTTTATGACAGAGAGAAATGAAAAGAAAAATGTCAGATGAATTGATATAATATAAAATAAATAATAAAAATATTTTGATATTTTTATAAAAGAAAAGTTTTCAAATAGAAAAAAAATTACAACCATTTGACTTGAAATGATAATATATATATGTGTGTTGATTTTTAATTTAAAAATTAAATTATCCTTTGACTTTTGTGAGTATTTTATGGGTGCGAGAAGTGAGTAAAAAAAATTAATGGGATGAATTGATATGATATAAAATCAATAATAAAGATATTTTGATATTTTTATAGGAAATTTTTTTTAAACAAGATAGGATTATAATTTAATTGGGACAATCTGATTTTATGAGTGTTGTAATTTTTTGGGAATTATCTTATCAAACGCACGTTGATGCCCTGATTTTGTTGACATACAAATGAGTGCAAAATTGATCGCAAACGTTTCTTTTTCTGATTGTCTCAAAAATTTTACTCCGTGTAACGTTTCTATCTTAAAATTTTTTTCATATATAAAACGTAAATCACCTCTCCTCCAATAAGAGGATAAACGGTGCTATCACTAACAAAAATAAACATAATATGATAAATACATAAAATCAACACGTCATATAAATTAACGATGCACGTCAAAAGGGAGTATCTCTTTAGGATTATCTTGAGATATCAATGAGAATATATTTACGTATTTTTATCATGATAATGAAAATTTTGTTATATTAAGTACTACTATTGGATCATTTCAAAGTACATGTATGGCCTAGTAAAAGAGTAGGACTTTTAAAATAAATTTTAATTTCAAACAAGGAGTTAAAAGGCAGTGTTTTCTTATTGTGGTAACTTTAGGGGTCATTTGACAAAAGTGACTGAACGTAATAAGCTAGCTTTACCAGACACGGGCCAAAGGCTGCAGACGTAATTCTGTGTTGCCAGAACATTTGAAAAAAAAAAGAAAAAAAAGGAAGGATAATTGCCAATTCCATCAGTCCAATTCTGTGGCTGCAAAGCTCAGGATTCCATTTTACTTATAATTCCCTTGAACTTCGAGTTATATTAGTTCATTTATTTCATTCAAATTATAATAATATAATATTATTATATTATTTAATATGTATTTTGAAAAGTTTCATTATTTGTCTTAACGATGTGAGAAAATTATATCATTAACTTAAAATTATAATATATAATTTAAATTATCATTAATGTTTCGTAATAATTTTACCTAAAACGATATTTGATGATCCCACAAACAATTCGTAATTTAAATAATTTTATTATAATGGGAGAGAAAGTACTATATATCATAAAACCAAAAAAGAAGCTAGGAAAATATTTACTGAAAGGTCAATAAGAAACAAAGAAAAAACTTACCGAACATAGTAAATTAAGTGTGGAGGAACTCAGGAACCATTTTTACCAAAAACTTAAAACAGGTCTCATTCCTTGGGGATTCAAAAAGCTTAATTTACTTCCTTAAAAGTCCGACCATTTCAAATCCAGGTTTAATTGGAACCCTTCGATGGTTGTGGCCACTCGAGATGACACGGTCTCTACAAACAGAATAACAAAAATCAATGAACTATGTGGTAAGTACAACATACCTTCTTGGCTTCCTCCATGAGCAAAACTTGTCCATTCCACCCTTCCATATTCCCTCTAATAATCCTATCAACATCGACCAACAAGCGATCCCTAATGATCCCCGAATTGGCGAAACTCATCGTCAACGAATGCATCCGTTTATGCAACCCGCCACGCATGAGCAACAACGAGTGTCGCCCCAAGAGGTTCGAGATCGAGCTGGGATAACTGCTCTCGAACAACTTCCCTTCGTTCTGTAATATGAATCTGTTAGTCTCGTGATCCGACGAGAAGACAGTCGCTTCTCCGAAGACATGTGTCGTGAATATGGGCCCGTAACGGGAGACCCTTTCGTCGATGAAGGGTTCCGGGTTCTCGGTCTTGTAGGCCGAGATCAGCTGCAGGGTTTCGCCTATCAAGGGGAGGCCTAGGTTGCCCGGCGGCAGACCACGAAGCCGGCGGCGTTGGAGGGTGGTTGTGATCATGAGGAGGAGGAGAAAGGGGAATGTTGCGGTGAGAATGATGCATATGGGGAATGAGTGATCCATGTGAGGTTGTGTGAGGAAAGGAAAGAAAAATGGTTGATGATATGATGAGAAGCGAGTAAGTGTACTTTGGAGGACGAGAGGAGAGGAGTTGGGGAGGAATTGATATAGCAAATGGAGATATGCTAGGAAAATTCATCTGTTTTTTTTTTTTTTTTTTACTTTTCTCTTTATTCCTTGGATTTCGTTGCTGATCAACATAAAATATAAGATGCATAAGAAATCAACCAATAGATGAAATGAGGACATAAATTGACTAGCATGAGCGTTTCTTTATCAAGTGACAATGAGGTGGGTCCTACTAGAATACTACCCAACAGGACTAATCAAGAGATGGCTGAAAACGGTTTGTGATTAGTTGGATATTCAAAACAGAGAAAGGAAAGGGATCTTGTTCTTGTCAAGTTGTCTTTTTCCTTTTAAGAGTAATATTAATAATATTCGATTATGTAGTTTCTTTTTTATATTGTTTAATTAATTATTTTATTTATGATAATCATTCCTAGATTTTATGTTATGGGTTGATTTAATTTCAAAATCCATCAACAAAAAAAAAATATCTAAGAAAAAAAATATCAGAGAGAATACAATTTAATATTTCTTTTTCCTTCAGATACATGAGTTTGATAACTAGTTGACTCCTCCGAACTCATTAAGTCAAGATGCTACTTATAGCAACATATATTTAAAGAAAGTTGGTAATCTTTATATCTTAGAGCAAATCCAATGATAATAGTCATTTTGACAATGTTATTATTATATTTTAAAAATAAATAATATTAAAATGTTCTCAATGAGACTCAAAGGATAAAAATGCTAAATTTTGACAATGTTACTTGATGAATGGCTAAAAAAGAGAGCTAAGTGTCTTTTTTGTTATGTTTTGCATATTTTGACAATGTTTATATCCAAGTTGAAGTGTTGCTAAAATATGATTTTTGTCAAATATAATAATCAATCTAAATTGGTGTAGTGGTATTTGACTTAATTTTTTTCTTGAAGGTCTTGGGTTCGAATCCCACTAATCTCAAAATTCAGGTTGGTCATATCCATTGATTTCGGTCAAAGTTTTACCCGATGCACTCCGGACACTCTCGTCATAAAAAAAAATGACAAAAGTTATAATTTAGCATGAAAAAAACTATACCATTGGAACAAATAAATTTTGGATCATTGTTATATTTGAAAATAACATTTCATATAACATGTGCGTTGGATTTGCTCTTATGATAGTAAAAAATGATGGGATGGGTGGGTTATATAATAATCTTACTATCATAGTACTATATAATTGAGATGTAAGAATTATTTTGTTAGTAGTTCATGAAAACTTTTTAAATGTTTCTTCACTTCAGCTCCTACTCAGTACATCGTTCAGGACCTACCACAGAAAACTTCTAAGTTTTGTTTATCAGTGAGGAGAATGTTAATGACCGGTATTTTGTCTCAAACATTCCCTTAATATGGATAGGTTCATTTATTTGGATAGCCAATTATGAAATTCGCAGAATTTGATGAGGCCATTTGTCTATGCTTGATGATATTCTATCTGTGAACTTCAATGTTTGCTGTCATGGTTCATCCACTATTCAAAAGTAACTATGTGCATGAATGATATCATTATAAATATATAATACAATGTATGAGTGTTTTTTGTTGGTACTCCACATGCACTACAACATATAGGCTATTATCGACAAACAAAAGCCGGCAAAAATTTGTCAGAAAATCATGTTTCCGACGACTAATGATTGGTCGCAAAACTGCTTGTTAGAAATAGAGTTTTCTGACGACTATAAAACATCGTCGAAAATAGAGTTTTCATAATATGAATGAACCTCAGAGCTTAATCCGAGCATATGTTCCTTCCTCCACCCAACAACACTCAAATGCAAATCATTCTGTATCTGAACTGGCACATCTCCTGAACATGTTATGTTGTTGGTCTCCATATACTCCTTCAACAATCTATTATACTCTTCCTATATTACACCATAAAGTTTGGATAAAAAATATTATTTACATAATCGAAGTAAAAACAAAATAGAACATAATATAAGTCAAAGTAAGAGCGATATATAGAGTTTCATTTGTCAAAGTTGTATCATTTGCCTATCATCTTAAGAATAAAGACATGCTTAAGTAAAGAGAACAAGCTTAAGTCCTTAGATTTTAAAGCAAAAAAGAAGTTCAAGGGAAAAAAAAAGTTCCTAAAAAGAGAAAAACAGAATACAATTAAAAACTAAAACTCATCTTTCTATTAAATCACTTCTTCAAGTGCCTAAAAACAGAAGAAGAATAGTTTTCAATCATTTTTATTGATAGTGATTGAAAAGAAAAACTAAGTTACCAGACAAATTCATTTTTATTGATAGTGACAAAATCAATTACACCATATCTAGCATTTGACACGCATTGAATTTATTACAATGGGTAATCAACCAAACAATATTTGGTTTCATTGTGCCATCCAACACCTCATGAATCCATACCTAATTACATCATATCTAGTATTTGACACGTATTGACAAGGTCATCTCTTTCTCATATTGATTATGCAAGGAATTTCACACAAGACTTGGCCAAGTTTACAACTGGGCATGAAAAACATCCCAATTAGAGAACGTCCATCACCAGAATTACGCAAAGGCTTGAAATGGATATCTTAGAGTGGCTAACTTATCCAAACAACATTTATTTCAGAAAAGATATTGTTAGGAAGGTGCATAGCCGCATGTTGTATCAAAATAAAAAAAAATAAAAAAATTACCATCATCTCCCTACCTCTGTTATCGGTATAAGAACATTCATCAAAATTCTCAATAGTATTTTTCTTCATGCGAGTGCGAATAAACATCTCCGGAACAGTCGACTCACGATCAAGCTCCCTCGCCTACAATAATTAATACAGAAAATATTTGTAATTTATAACCAGAGTTCATCATAATTGTATGAAATAAAAAACAATTCAATAATAAACATACGAACTTCAATTTGACTTTTGTGCTAGAAACAGATCCTTGGTTATGAAGGCTCGATCTTTTCATCTTATTTTTTGTAACTTTTCTAGATCTTTCTCAAAAATTATGATTCTCACGATTTGCAAGACACTGCATTCGAATCTTCAAAATGCACCAGGGGATCACCTTACTAAGAGACATTGTACAAATATAATTGTGCATATCAAAAAGCCTCATGTTAACATAATACTCTTATCCCCTTCTAACGACGTCCGCGTAAGAAACATCCCTCTAAAATCATGCTACAAAATTACAAAATAAAAATCATAAAAATGAAAAAATATATACAAGATAAAAAAAAAATAGCAATAACTAATTACCTGAAAGAAAGACCACCATCGATGGACGATGCCTGATCCCACCCTCGAAAATGAATAGTAAGGTTCATCATAATACTTTCTGAGATGGGCACAATTCCTCCGAGACAACACTGTGCGCTTAAACCTAAAGTAAGAAAAATTATTAATCACGCATGTCTAAAATTGGATATAAAATGAAATACAAAATGAAAATACAATAAAAATTATCATAAATTATTCGACGACAGAACATGTAGTGCATAAGGATTCCCCAACTCATCTGGATGCGAAGGGACATCTATAGAATAGTCTGGGCTAGGTACATCAGCGATGTCATCCATATCATCCATAGAATCATCTTCTCGATAGTTATCGACAGGGTCCCTGTCACATAGTGTTGATCTAAGACGTGTAAACTGGCTCTCTCGAGCCCTAGAAGCATGTACATCACCACTAAGTAGTACGCACACCTTGACCTTCAGAAGGGGAGGCATGATCATCTTCGCTTCCGTCTATGTGCAAACCTAAAGATCATCTCCATTCTCGCCTATGCGCAAACCTCAACCTCCAGAAGGGGACGAACGATCATCTTCGCTTCTGTCTATGCTCAAACCTCGACCTCAGACGGGGACAAACGATCATCTCCACTCCCATCCATGCGCACACCTTGACCTTGTCCACAAGAAGGAGAGTAGCGATCATTTCCTCTCCCACCTTGCACTACTCTCTTATCTTTCTTAGGCATATCCTTAACACTAAACCATGAAAAGAATACGTTACGATGACGGATTATAGAAAAGACAATGAGAAAATAATAAATTCTATACCCTATACGTACGAATAATTATGGAATGATAATATAACACTAACTACCATAGAGATATGAAAAGCATGATTATATTGAAATAGAAACTTCAAAAAATGACAGATAAAGATAACAGATAATGCTAACATCCAATGGTAGAAGAGAAAATCATAAGAAAAATATCATAAAAAAAAAAACAAAAAAATACATCAGTTCACTCCTAACATCAAATGAAAAAGAGAAAATCATAACACATCAATCACCGTTAGATTGATCGTCTTCTTCCTCTCCTTCATCGTGTTCTTCCTTGTTATCATCGTCCTGTTCTTCCTCCTCATCTCCCTCATCTTCCTCCTCTTCATCTTTAACCTCTTCCGTATCCTCTTCATCCACGACCATGTCATCCAAATCTATTTTTGATAAAGAAGATAGATCACCACTCCTGTAGTACTCCAACCTGACAATAAGGAAGCTTCCAAAAAATACTTCTTTTGTTCCAATTGTGATCTTTGTGCAGAAAATATATAGGCTCACCTCGCATCTCTTCAATTGTAGTCGACATGTCTGTCAAAAGTGACTGTATTTCATCTACTATGAGCAAAGGTGGAGGAAAACCTCGTTCAACTCCATTTTTCTTAAAAACAACCTTGTTTCTCCTGAAAACTGATCATGTGGAAGAAAACAGCGATGGCAATTAAACCATGAATGTTTCGCCCATTTTTGAGTAGGAATGCCTTTGAATAGCCCATACAATAAGGACATGCCAACCGTCGTGCAGTACTCCCACCCGACAACATGCCATATGCTAGAAAGTTACTAATTGTCCATAATATTCCAGTCCTCATCTGAAAATTCTATTTACGATACACATCATAGGTGGGCACTCCCACTACAAAAAACCTGCATACTTTGCGATGGAATAATTCCGTCGCAAAAAAGAATATTCGGTTGCAGCAACATATCTGCGACGGAATTTGCGACGGCACTTTCCGTCGCAATGTATGGCGTCGCAAAAGCCGTAATTTGCGACGGATCCGTCGTAAACAAAGACATTATGCGACGGATTGACTTTTTCCGTCGCAGAATATAAATTGTGAAACTTATTTTGATTTGCGACGGATTCCGTCTTAGACCTAAATAAATATTCTTTTAATTAATTCCTAATATAAATAAATAATTAACTAAAATAAAAAAAATTAAAGCCTTCTGTGACGGAATCCGTTGCAAACAGTAAATCATGTCGGCGACGGATTCCGTCGCAAACGTTATTCAATTAGTTAACTTTCTATGCGATGGAATCCGTCGCAGAAATGATTTACAGTTTACGACGGAATCCATCGCATAAAATCATTTTACACTATTTGCCATTTGCGACGGATTCCGTTGCACAATGTGAACTTTTTTTTAAAAAATAAATAATAATTATTGATATTTACCAAAAAACCTGCTTTAAATTACAATATCGCGAATAAAAACACCATTAAAAACAAACCAAAATCAAATAGAGTATCAAAATACATTTCAAAGTTACATTATATTATTCCATTACAAGTTTACAGATACTACAAGTTTACATATACTAAT
>JAOVYX010017131.1:0-22914 GCA_035668315.1 Drosera spatulata | reverse complement strand
CAAAGAGATAAGATTCCGCCTCACAGCTGGAACATATCGAACATCTTTCAATGTTCGTACAACACCATCCCACATCCGTATACGAATATCTCCCACACCAAGAATCTTACAGGCAGCATTGTTGCCCATAAGAACTACGCCGCCATCGGACTCAGCAAATGTGACGAACCACTCCCGATGCGGACAAATGTGAAAGGTGCAACCGGAATCCATCACCCATTCTGAAGTAGATGCTACCATGGACTCCACGGCGGATGTAAGAACAGTCGAGACTGTTTGGGTCTCAACAGTATCAGCGACTGGGGCTTCCTTCTTCTGAACTTATCCTTTTGTCTTCGATCTTGTCTTCCTCTGATGAATAGCACATCATCAGAGCTTGAGGGCCTGGACGATTCCGAGAGCTGGTGTCTCAGCTGGCTACTGGTCAAAGATGTCTTAACATCTTCCAGTGACAAAGAATCTCTACTATGTATCATAGTAGTCACAAAGACCACATAGCTGCTAGGGAGAGAACACAACAGAATGACTGTCGTCTCTTCATCATCGATGGTGACTCCAATATTTTTTAGACCAACAAGGATGGTCTGAAACTCCGTCAAGTGCTTTTTCAATGAGGTAGTGGATTCTTTCATTTTGAAAGAATGGAGACGCTGTCTCATATACAAACGAGAAGCAATAGATTTACTCATGTATAAGCTGGACAGCTTATCCCAAAGAGCCTTGGCAGATTTTTTCTCCAGGACGTTCTGAAGAACATCATCAGATAGACACAGCTGTAAAGCCGTACGTGCCTTCTTATCCATCTTCATCTTGTCTTCGTCTTTCATTTCTGCAGATAACTTATCACCCCCTTCCTTGATTCCTTCTTGGGTTAATAGCGCAACAACTTTGACTCTCCAAAGTTCAAAATTGTTTGTGCCATCGAATTTTTCCACATCAAATTTTATAGGTGCCATCGTGCTGAAATTTTCCCAAAAACACTGTTCATGCCGGAAACACTGTTTTTGCCGGAGTACTGTTCACCAGAACACTGTGTAAACAGTGATTATGTCCGTACACCGTTCACGTTACTGTTCAGGACACTGTTGTGGGAAAATAATTTTTGTGGGAAAAAAAAAACGAAAAACGACCCGCTAAAAATATAACTTAAGTCCCGAACTTAACAACGTTCATTCCTAAGCCTACGTGGGCGAACCCGGTGTAGGAAATAAGGATTGAAACGTTCCAAGCTCTGATACCAGTTTGTTACGAACGGGTCAGTTAATAATAAATACAAACAGTAATAAGTACGCAAAAATAATGAGACAAAGATTTTTACGTGGAAACCCTTACGGAAAAAAAACCACGGGCGGTCGCCGACGACGAAAAATCCACTAACCAAATGAGGAAATACAAAGGAGCTACACTCAAAATATTGAGAATCTCACAATAAGAGAAAGAGATAATAATCTCTATAACAAATCCCTTAAACCCTCAATGTGTTTTGTATGTATATAAATAGTGTTTCCACTCACTTTATCTCTTTCCTCCACTAATTCACTTCCCCTGATTTCCCTTCTTTCCTCTTCTTCAATCTCTTTGTTACTCTCCTCCTTCACCTCGCGTCTCCTTTCCTTGTCAATTCTCTTAATCCTCTTCCAGCTTTTATAGAACAACATCATGCGGAGAGCTAGCCACGCGGGGAAGTTACGTGGAGACGAAACGCGGTTTGATTTGTGGCACCGCCACGCATCACCGCCGCACCGTTAACAGCATACATGACGATGAAAATATCAAATCGTAGTGATAACTTCTAGAAGCATGGATTTTGCAAGTAAAGTCGATTTGCTCTCAAGAAATGCTTAAACAGTTACAAACACATAAACATTGGTATGACTATGAGCTTGAACCATGTCATATAAAGTACCATACATATAGTTACGAACTCATAAGCGGAGGTAAAACCATGAACATGAAATGATGAGTTAGTTTTCGTGATACATGAAAGCATTGTTAGAATCATGAATTTGAACCATGTTTAAAAACAACCACCCATATAGTTATCCTGTAAGCTATTTGATTCTCTTACATCTTGAAAGTATGACCCATCCATGGACCCTTAGCATCCCTTAGCGCTTTCGTTCAAGCACGTTGATGATCTTAGCGTTCTTGTTAGCGTCAACACTCACTTTACCTCACCTCTTCCTCTCTTTTTTTCTCAACAAAGAAGTGTTTAAAGTCTCTTGTTATCATGGTTATTTACAATGGCCTTGATAGGTGATTAGTCACCACTTCTTTAGCTTAAATGTTGAAATTTGTTGCTATATGGCACAACTTTGCTTAAAGCTTGTCAAGTATATGCTCTTAGGCGGCTTCTTCTTGTCTCAAAACTTGACACTTATAAGCCAAAGTGTCCTTAAAATGGCTAAGCCTTCTTGTGACATATAGTACCGAGGTGTCAACATTTTATTGGTTGATTAAATTTAACATAAGCGGCTTAAGTGTAGTGCTATTCGTTGCTTCGTTTATGTTGCTTTCGCTAGCATTGCCTTATCCATTGAAAACTTTGTTTCGTATTGACATCTAACGACGTGCTCAATATTAATATAATGTTGGGTTGATATATTTTTAAAATCTCAAAGACATCTACATGGTAAGGTAGGTGAGTTAAGTTCTTAAATGAATACACTTTTATTTTTAAGCATCAAGCTGGTAAAGGTAATTTAGTTGCCGATGTCCTAAATTGAGTAGGTTGGGTCCTTCATGATATGCTGATCAATGTGAAACTCTCAGAGTTTCATAGTATAGTCTAGAGAAGGGTGAATAGATAATTCACAAAATTTTCTTAATAGACAGTATGCAGCCTTGTGTCGGCTAGTATGTAACTGTTCTACTACAGATTTGCAGAATTAATCTACAGTCGAAATTTAAGTCCCTTAGACTAATCTCTTTGTGTCCAAATGAATATCTAACGGCTCTAAGTTAAGAATGAATAAAGTAGTAGAGGACACATCGATTTATACTTATTCAGATAATCGTTGTCAAATGATCAACGAAAACTTATTCCAGTCTTTTCTTGGTGGCTAGTTTAGTCAAATCAAGAGGAAAGTTCACCATCTTTTTGTTTTTGCCTTATAAAAAAATCCATTATAAGCTTTACAAAACTTGATAAGGCTAAAAACCTGGATCCTTGCACAAATCACTTCTGGACTCTGTTGTAGATGTTTTTTTAAAGGCCGACTAGTGAACTCTTTCTTTCAAATCTTTAATTCAACTCAAAAAAACCATTACACAATGATTTTTGGAGATTTTTGGCTTGTCAGAGTTTCTCATAATCATCGTCAATATTCTTTGTTTGAAAGGAATCCCCTTTTATAGGGCCGAGGAAATTAGAACCCATGACTGAATTGTTTGATGTTTACAGCTGTTTGTTTGTCCCTTGTACTATCCTCAGTGATGTTGACAACTTTTCCTCATAACAGTCTTCAACCTTGTACAAATTTTTAAACCTCAAATCTTCGATATGATTGTTTCTCAGATCCTAATATATTCACCACTTAGCCTGTTGCATTCCTAACCTGCTGCGCTTCTGCCTCTATTGCACGCCAGCTCTACTATATGCGGTCTGCTGATTCTGTGACATGACCTTGATTTTGAGAGTTTGATCCTACATCCCGACAGATTTGTGATTGATTTTTTGTCCACATTGATCTCAAACATTTATTTAGAACTCTTTGATGTTGACTGAATCTAGGTACTAAATTTAAGTGGGTGGTATCAAATTTAAGTTTTTCTCTGCATTTCATCCTTATACTGATGGACAAACCCAAGTAATTGGCCAAGGTGTAGAAAACCTTCTTTAAAGTACTGTTGTGGGGGTAATAGGGACCTTGAGATTCAGTCTTACTAGTTGCTGAGTTTGCCTATCACAATTGGTTAATCTTTCAACTGGCATTCATCCTTTTATGACTGTCCATGGATATTTTCTTTGTACCCCTATTGATCTTGTTCCCTTTTCTCCAGATGTTCATATTTCTGAACTTGTTGAATCTTTTGTAAATCGTATACATGACTTGGATATTTATATTATGTGAAAAATATATTTATACATTACTTACACCGAATTTTCCTGTGGATGCCATTGAATGAGTTACATCCTCACCACGACCACGACAAGCTCCATCGGAAGGGCGCCAATGTGGGAAAGAATCGGATCTAAACTCCATCTTTGGAATAACTCACACCCATTTGGAATAACTCAATGATCATGACTCGTGTGAATTTGCTACATCATTAAGTTTGAAATGATTTTTTAAAATTTCATACTCAACACTCACGTTAAGCTATCAAGGATACTCAAATTGATTCAAATGCTAATATATTAGCCTATATATAGGTTAGATGAGATCCGAACAATTCAAAATTAGATTGGTGATTTACGACTTACCTATGTAGTCTTTAACCCCATCTCATCCATTTTAATCAAAACTAAAATATTGACATGTACGCTGCATGATAAATATCATAAAAAAAAAGAAATATTATTCAATTAAATGCATAAATTAACTTAAATATAATTATATATACTCCATAATAAAGATATCTAATTTACTGATCTCTTATGCAATCAACATAAAAATTGGAGAAAGATCCATTATAAAAAGGGATTATAGAGGATGCAGAATGCAGTAACTGTAGTTTGCAGGCTGTAACCCCTCTCACAAGTTTTAAAAATAACAGTTAAGATTTTTGAAAAAGTAGATTTCAATATTTTTTTTAAAAAATTATTATTTTTAATTTGTGAGAGGGGCTATGACCTGTAAGTTATAGTTACTGCAGCCCCTTTATCCTGTTATAAAAATTTATTTATCCAATAAAATAAAGTACATACTTGATACTACATTATATCAGATCGTTGTGGTTAAATAGTTTAATCGATAATTTAATGTGAAAGTGTTGCAAATAGATTAGGACAGTCCAAAAAAAAGGGTTATAAGTAAATTGAGACAATCGAAAAAGAAAAGTGTTACAGGTTGTAGCCGCTCTCACATTTTTTTATTTAATATAATGATTTTACAAAAATTATTTTACTTTTATTATAATTGTTACTCCCTCCGTCCCATAAATTTTGCAATGGCACGAAACTTCGATGCATTCCATTCTTATTCTTAACGATGTCAAAAAATTCTTAAATTAGTTCAGAATTAAAATTTATAACTTAATTTATCATTGGTGTTTCACAATAATTTTATAAAAATAATATTTTACCGTATTAAATCAGGCCTCAAATTACGTGCCGTTGCAAAATGCGTGGGACGAAGGAAGTAATTATTTTTGTTTCAAAGATTTAAATGTATGATATATTGTTTTGTTTTGGTTAGATGGTTTATCATCTAAAAATTTTGTTTAATTATATACTCCCTCCGTCCCAAAATAAATACAACAAATTATTTTTTTATATTATTCAACACGTATTTTGATAAGTTTCGTTATTCGTCTTAATGATGAAAGAAAATTACGTCACTGGCATAGGATTGAAGTGTATAACTTAAATTATCAGTAGTGTTTCACGACAATTTAACGAAAAATAATGATTGATCGTCCTGCGACGTAAGTCAAAGGTTGCCTCAACAAACCCCTAGTCAAACTGTTGTATTTATTTTGCGACGCAAGGAATATTTAATATATAATGGATTGATAATGTATTTCATGTATAAGATTGTTTTACATACTATCGGCATGTATTGTATAATTATTAGATATATATTATTTTAGATTAGCTTTTAAGAAATGTTTTTTTTTTAAATTACTTAATTATTAATTTAAATAAGGCAAATTTACCGGATTGTACTTTAAAATTTCAAAAATGACATAAATATCCACACATGCCATCTCATAATTTGTGTAACTGCATATATAATACATGGATCAGATATTTTTGGTGCCTACAACTGCCGGAATGTCTTTAACTTATTTTTGTTGTTAGGTCACAGCATCCTTGCAATTCTTACTTGGAGGATGAGACTAATTACATTCGCCTGTGGCAATGCTAGCTTTGGTATCTGCAAGCATAATGTAGTGGATATCTTACATTCTACTAGCTAAACAAACAAGGTGCCATATCTAGTATCATGTTCATGCAATAAACTGTACAGCACGAGCAGATATAACTCTTAACTGTGAGATTCTACTTTCAATTTACAGATAGTACCTCAAGCTCTAGCTCTGCCCACCAAAGTGGAGATGCTCTCGGAGCTGCTCTATCAGGATTGATCAAAGTTACTTCTCTCAACCTAGTAGCAACGTCCCGCATAGTGGGTCTGTGCCTCGGGTCGGGATGTAGGCAACATCTTATCACTTCACATATCCTCTCCAGCTGATGGGCATCATAATGTGTCAAAGTTGGATCGATCATGTCCCTTATGGGCATCCGACCCAACAAATAATCCGAAGTCCATTCCTCGAGAAAGCCGTAGTCCATGGAGCAAGGGAACCGACCAGTCATTGTCTCAAGTAATACAAGCCCAAAACTGTAAACATTATCTTCGAGGGTAGTCGCCAATGTAATTGTAACAGATTGAATGGAAAAAGGTACTCCGGCTATGGCTTCTTCGTTCGCAAAGACGAATTCCGATATCTTGGCGGCATAGTCTTCAGAGAGATTGACATAAGAAGAGTGGATGTTGGCATGGACAACAGGTGGGTTCAGCTGGTGCATATAGTCAAGACAGTAAGCGATGCCCATGGAAATTCTCAAACGCGTCTTCCAGTCCAAGTGCTCAGCTTCTTTTACTGCAAGCAAGATCATGATACAAAACAACATGACGGCAAAGAGAATTCAATCTAAGGAACTAGGGGAATGCAAAGAAAAGTTCTTGCATACTCGAAAATGCTCAAATAATGTGCCATTTGGAGCATACTCGAAAACCAACATTCTGGCAAAAGGCTCCTCTTCATCGCAGTAACCAAGAAGGTTGAGAAAGTTCTTTTGGTTCACTTTTGATAACCAATCCACCTGATGGTATCCAAATAAGAGAGGATTACTGAATCATTGAGGCCAAACCTGATCAAGTGAAGTCTCCCATTCACAATGAACATTACCTTCATCCTGAACTGCGCTTCCAGGTTACTGGACCATAGTTTTGCTGAGGTCATAGCAAACGAGAACACAGCTATCTCAACTCCATTTGACAATGTCCCCTTATAGATGGAGCCAACAGATGACGAACCAATCACATTACTAAAATCTTCGCAAGCAGCTTCCAGCTCCAACCTCTTCAGCTTAGGGATAACTACACATTGGAATAAAAAGGAAAATCTTTTGCATTACAAATAAGAAGATTGTTAACTCTGAACGTAATCAAGAAGTAAAAAAGGGCTAGCATAATCTTATTTTAACACAGATGAGGGCAACCCTGCCAGTCTCCTGACAATTCGAGTTACTTGAATGAAGTAGGGATCTAAGAACTTCTCTTTTCTTGAGCAACAGATAAAGCTTTGGTACAGATGCGTTCGTGCTCGAGAAAAATGACGCAGCAAGGCCCTTTACATATCTTCAAAAAGTGTTAGGAGGTCCAGTGTCCACGACGATGAGCCACCTTGTAGAGCTTGGGCAGTTAGGCGGACGCCTAGATTGTTCCCAACCCGGATGTTCAGGGGGTTGTTGAGGCAGATATGTTTTGATAGTTCAAATGTTTAGTATAATCACCAAAAATCATGTTTTAGTACAAAAATAAACCAACAGTAAAAACAACAGTAAGCACTTAACAGTGCATCGCCAACCATGGCCCAGCTACTTCTATAGAATAAAATTGAAGATACGTCTAGGCAGTCAGATGCCTCCTAGGGCAGTGGCTTGGGACCTCCTAACACGTAATCCTCCCTCCCACCCACACGGACAAACAGATCTAACCTTGACTTCACAACATGAATTCTATACAAGGTACTTCACAACATTGATTCGATATTGCAACAAAGGACTCCAGTATATTGAGTCAACATCTTCAGCATGTTTGGGATCAAGCGGGGCACATCTCTAAGATGGCTTTTGCCCATCAAAAATGGCTTTTACAACATAGCACTGTATGACATCTGATTGCTTTGGTTGTTGCTATTGTAATGACCAACCAAATGGCTAAAAGCTCCTGAACCAGAGTTCTGCAATCCCCTACCCAAGAGTTTAGCTTATATAATGGATTGTCACCAGCCTACCAGTCCAGTTTTCAGATTAAAAAATGAAGAGCCAAAAGTAAGATAGATGTTATTTGGTCATCACCTCGGCGATGAGGTTGGCTGAACTCGTGTTTATGACTTCTATCAGAACCTATATAGGAAACAACAAAAACACAATCCTCTCAGCCAACTACAGGACTAGGGAAAGTAAATGGCATATTGAGAATTATTTAAAAGATGTAGCAACTACCTATTATGAGGGCTCTTTGAAGTTGGCCACTGAATCCTGTTGCCCACGGTCCAATAGCAGCAATCTTGTTCCTTCTCCAACAGAACAATCCCAAGAGTAAAATAATAGTCACGAATCCGCCAATAGCTACTGGTAATATGACAGCTAAATGGTCCAATAGCATAGGGTTTTTGTCATTGCTTTGTCATCCAACAGGGAGTACTGTAAAAGACATCGGAAATGACTGACAAAAGTAATCAACAAGAACAAGAATGGGCTCTCATGTCCATCATACTCAAAAGACAGTCTATCTATATGTACAAATTGAACAGAGTCTCACTTCCATGGTATGAGACACATAAACTGTAGTTGAATGGATCGAATCAGTATCATATACAGAGTCTCAAAAGAGATACCTCAAACTTTTTGCGTTACCAAGTGCTCTTTCACGAATTTTACTTTGCATATTACTACAGAAATGATGTTGAGGAAATACTAACTTCTTTTCTAGCATCTCAAAAGAGTCTCACTTTTTACTTTGTGCATCTTCTTATAGCATTTGCATTGGAATCTCTAAAACTAGATGAGTTGGCATTTTCCATAACCCTAACAAGAGGTCTAGCAGAAATTATAGATGAATTGAAATCTCGACTCTGTTTTGTGAATTTGATAATGCAAATAGTAGTGCTTACTAGACCTTTGAGCTTCCAACTTAAAAATCAATTGACAATGAGGAGAGTAATCCTAGATTTAGGTATGCCCTTGTAATATTTATATGATGTGTTACTTTTCAATTTGTCTCCTCACGCAAATATCTCTTTTAGACTAAAAGCATGGGTTTATAATTTAGTCGACTCGGAGTATTGGACCATTGAACCATACAAGCTTTGATACCATAACGTTCCAAATCAAAACCAAAATGTCCATGAGTAGAGTGACTTTGGATCTAAATATGCACTAATACTATTTTCAAAGCACCCAAAGTGGGTTTACTTCTCAATGTTGTAGAGACCTACCATTCATGGCCTCTCCTTTTCTTCTCCATTATCTCTATCTCTTCATAGCTAAAAAAACTATTACATCAACTAAAATCTCTTCAAAATATAAGGTTCTCTTAAAAAGTCTTGAAATGACTTTAAATACTAAAAAATAAATTAAAAAGTTAAAAACACTATAAAACCAACACGAATCTCTAAAAATATCATTCAAACGACTTAAAAAAAAAATATAACTAACATAAATCTCTTTAAACCACCTTTCCAAAAAAAAAAAAAAAAAAAAAAAACACAAAGAATCTCGCATAAGTATCTCTGAAAACCAACTCATAAAAGAGCCTTAAGGTTTAAAGAGATTTATGTTGGTTATATAGTGTTTTTATCTTTTTCTTTCTTTTATTTTGTAACTCAAATTTGTCAAAACAATAAACAACGAATCAAAAAGCCAAAAACACTATAAACCAACACAATTTTTTTTTTTAAACATGAGAATATCTTTAAAGAGAAATCCTGAAATGACTTTAAAACCCTCGAAACAAATGAAAAGGTTGAAAACACAGAAACCAACTCAAATCTATTCAAAACACTCAAATATGAATGAAAATGCTTTACACTATAAACAACCAACTCAAATATCTTCAAAACAAAGGATCTCTTAAGAGATCTTTAAAATGGCTTAAAAAAATAAATAAATGAAATCAAGCTCAAATCAGTTCAAAACACAAGAATCTTAAAAAAGAAAAATTGAAATAACTTTAAAAGACCAAAAAAATGAATGAAAAGGCTAAAAACACTAAACAAGCTCAAATCTTCTCAAAAGATAACAATCTCTTAAAATAGTCTTGAAATGACTTCAAAAGAAAAGAAAAGAAAAGAAAAGAAAAGAAAAGAAAAGAAAAGAAAAGAAAAAAATAAAATAAAATAAATAAAATAGAGTTTAATAAAGGGACAATGGGCACCGTTCCCTTATCGTGGAGAACCGAATGGTTTCGCTTGAAAAAAACCAAAAACAAAAAAAGAGAGAAATTGTTGGGATTCAGTTAAGAGAAAGAGGGGATAGCACAAGAGAGAGAGGACGGGTGGATAGTGAGAGAAAAAAGGAGTTACAGTAAAAAAAACTCAAACTTTGTACAGGTGTGGGTCCACCATTTGAGGGAGAGTGGCCACCGTTTCTTCCTAGGGACGATGGCCACCGTGTTTACATTTTCTCAATAAAATAAAATAAAATAAAAGCCTAAAAATGCTATAAAATGAACTCAAATCACTTCAAAACATAAGAAAATCATAAAACAGCCTTAGAATGTCTTTACTTCTCCGATGCTAGCATTAGAAATGACAGAAGCTCATAATCGTTGAAGTCATTTGCCTCAGCCACTCTCTCTAGCTATATAGCTCTCAGTTCTCACCCTTCAAATCATATATGAGTGTCAGACATATGAGTATGCGACGAACATGCCATCCCTCTATTATCATCTCTTCAATCTATCTCTAGAGTAATCACCAACTCCCTCTGGGATTTGTAAAAGTGGAATCAATCAAAGTAACTCTAGTAGCCAATCCATCGAGCCCATTGAGTTGAGTGAACGCACAAGGAAGAGACGGTGTGGTATTGACGACCAAGAAGTACGATCATGTCGTGAAATCAAAAGGCTCATGACTTCATGTAGATCCGCACTATCCTGTTGCTTGACTCTTGGCAACAGGTTAGTACGCCATGTACTCTAAATTTAACAAACCTAAATAGGGATGAAGGGAGTAGAAATCTGAGAATGGCACAAATATAACCACAAGAGAGCCCTCAAGTACTACACATAATCTTAGTCGACAAAAACACATTAAGAAGGCTCACGGTTTCCAGAGGAAAGTGCTGAGAACAACACAAGCTCATGACGCCAGTTTCAAGCAGCTATCAAGCTGAGAACAGCCTCATATTTACATGGTCTTTAGTGTTCAACATGTAAGATCAAGGGTTCACATCGGTTTGAACTATGTTAGCAGTGAACAGCAAGTGCGCAAGGCAACACACTAAATACACTATCATCACATACCTTGCAGACATTTGCAGTTTAAATTCAAACGAACGGTCAGTAAAACAAAAGAAAGAAAGACTCACAAGGACACCACATCGCCATCAGCACATTCAACTCCAAACCATGAACAAGGATCAGCTTTGCCACAGTTTTCGTCCCAGCTAGCTAATGCTCCAAATGGGTCCTTCACCACTCTTTCTTTGAACTTCAACAATGCTATGCCTATGTCAAGAACCACAAAATCATCACTATAGCTGTATTTTAAAGGACAAAAGGCTTGTTTTTCCTTCCACCAAACTCTTCTATCAACTAGACTAAACAGGAAAGCAAACCACCATCAACGGATCGTCCTATTATTACCTTCATCATTGAGAGACGAACAGAACAAGTGATTCTGATAAACCAAACACACCAGCAGCCACATCCACAATCGATTGCGCCGCATCGAAAGATACATTTTTTTCATCGAACACTTTGTAAAACCCCAGACAGAATCACCCAAAATCACCACCAACCCAGGTTGCGAAAATCAGCTTAGCAACCAAGAACTCTTCAAGCCAACCGCAAATCATCAAGAAACAGTCAAAACCCACAAGATTATACCCAGAAATGGTCAAGGCTACTTAAACTGATCAAAAAACGAAACCAATCAACCGATTAAGCATTTGAAACTCAATTGAGAAGAAATGTACAGCACAGTTAGTTCAAAAAGAAATATAAGTAAGAATTTGAGGATTTTCTAAGTTCATTAGGTTTAGTAATTTCAAAATAAGGATAGAGATAACTCGATCAAAAAAAGGGTAGAGATAGTGGCGGGTGAAGACTTTGGGGAAGACTTGGACAATGGCGTAGATAAAGTGCCAATCCAGAGAGGAAGGTGCGTGTATCTTTCCCATGATCACTGATGGATTGAAGATTGGGACCCGTTGATGATGGATGAGGATGACTTGGTAAACACCATCATGACTATACGAAGGTTCATGTCTGCTACGGTTGCTAATAATAATGGTCCATGAATTGATAGTCTAGTGGCTTATCGTTGAAATTTGGGATAGAAGAACTCGAGACTAACGTACTGATTTTTTTATTATTTATTAATGATACATATGATGTCATTGTTGTTGGGTCCAACGTCTTAATTAAACAAAAACTATATTTTTTGTCTTAATATAAGAATTAAACTAAGTTCACTTATATATCATTAGTTTAGAAACTTTTGATGCACTTAATCATAACTCAAAATATCACCTTTGTAGCGAAATTTATATTTCTTTCAAAGTTTAGAATACCTATCACACATAAGCTACATCTAACATCAGATCTTATCTCATACTTCTCCTTCAAGTCTTGCTTTTATAACAACACTATAAAAAACTACATCATTTTACGACAGAATTATTCCGTTGTAAAAAGGAAAAATTCCGTCGCATAAATGAATTGCGACGGATTATGCCGTTGCAACAAATGGCGTCGCAAAACCATTATTTTGAGACGGATCCGTCGTCAGTTCAAATTGTATGCGACGGATTGATTTTTTCCGTTGTAAAATATTATTTTTTAATATGAATATATTCTGCGATGGAATCCGTCGTAAATAGTTCTTCAAGTAATTTCTTAATACTAATTAAATACAAAAAAATAAATGCATTTTAGGTGATGGAATCCGTCCCAAAAATAAGTATAATGTAGTTCGAATTTAATTATATTTTATTATGGAATCCGTCGCAGAATATAAGTTTTTTTTCAAAAAAATAATTAATAACTGTAAAAACTCACTAAAATACCTGTTTAACTGTATTATCCGAGAATTTTGGGAGTTTTAAAAACGAATATATAACGTTACGATTTTTTAAAAAAAATTGCGCTTAAGGGTTATATATTTAAAATCCAAAAAAATAATTGATTATTAAATCAAATATGACGATGGGATATTTTGGATGATAAGTTGAACGCGTCAATAAACATTATGAACGAATAACGTTACAACGTTATAACGTTATAAACGTTGCGCATAAGGGCTATCAAATTTAATCCCATCAATAATGGTTTATGACTCGGGAGGTCATAATTTAGTATATGGGATGAATATATCGATGCAGATAGATTATTGATGAATTATTATTGCGAAATTGGGTGAATAATAGACTGAACGAGACGTATCATGGGACGGAACGAGATTATTTTCCCACACCCACCTAATTCCCCCACTCTCTCCCGTCAACCTCCACCTTGCCTCCCACTCACACTCACACTCACACCCACACAAAATCACCACCACTGCCATAATCAATCCTATCGCCTCCTCTCCGGCTAGCCAACGCAGCCATCATCTTCGGCCACCATCACCGCCAACACATCATCTTCATCATCTCATCATAAATCCATCTCCGTCATCATCGTTTTCAACATCACGACGCCAACACGAGCGTGGGGCAGCAGCAGCGAGGGGAGGATCAGCGACGACAGTGGTAGGAAGGGAAAACAACAGTGGGAAGCCGAGGGACTATAATCACTTCGAGGAAATCAAACGCGTTCGAGGAAACCTCACTCGTCCGAGACGCCTCTTTTATTCGTTCACACGATTTAAGCACGTCCGTGCATGTGTGGGATGTGTTATGTGTATGCAATGATTTGGAAGCGTTATGGTGTGAATAGAGGGATCCGTGTCGTTGGACGGAGGTTTTCTGGACGTTCTGGCTGTAGAAAAGTCGCGGGCGCAACCCAGGATGTCGCGCCCGCGACGAAGGAAAAATTTGGAATTTTAGCTGCATAGGGCGTACTGCCCGCGACGGACTGGGTCGGGGGGTCGCGTCCGCGATAGGCTTGTGTCGCGGTCGCGACGGCCTTCTGGCCAAGAAAACGACAATTTCGTGCATCGAACCTTAAACCTAAATACGTATTTGAGATGTATAACCTATACGCATGGAAATATAACGTCAAACGTGCATATACGAACACGTTGACATGTGTTGGGGTATTTGGGGTCGAAATGAACTAGAGTGCTCCCTTATAATGTATATACCCTTACGAGAAATAAATGAAAGTGATCGCTAAACGATTAATAAAAAGGGAACGAGGGATGTGGAACATAGTTATACTATCCATGTGAACTAATGAAAAACAAACGAATAAGAAATATCGCCTCCTTGAACTGATAAGGACGGCATTGACATCCCTTGTGGATCCGTTGGATCGTTGATCGTTTTTCTTGAAATTAGTGAGAAGGTCGAACATGGTGTCTCTTCTTTGATCCATTACGATCATCTGTTTTTCTTTCAATAGCCTTGATGGCTTGAGATTGAGTCATTGCACTCCAGTATTATCCTCTGAGTCATTGTCACAGGTAAGAACTAGCTAGGGAGCAATGGACATCCCCCATCTTCTTTGCATGCATGCAGCGACTTCTACGCCGTTGTGGCGGGGCCACGGGTTGCTCTCTGCAGGGAGGCCCAAATTATCTCAACGCTGGCAAACGATATCACATTGAATGCGCACACGAGGTGCAAGGCGACGCACACGGTAGGCAGGTGCGAATATACAAAATCTATCGGGTAACCCGACTAACGATTGACATCTTATCTCTATACTTCGAGTCGGTCATGTCCTTGGAGTTGTCACTGCTTTTGAGTCGAGTCATGAACCCTAAATAAATACAAAAGAAAGGAATGACTCTTAAGAGCGATACAAAGACATATAAAGCAATGAGAAGCGATGTTGTTTGATATGACGCTAATATTTTCCTATATATATATAAATATTTTAGGGACTTTCGACGGTCGTCATAGCCGTTAGCAGATGTTCCCTGTAATTGGGATTCATAAACCTGACGTTGCTGAGCTTCATTAGCTCACGGTTATGTTTTTCAATTGCAGGTATGTCCCCAACAGCACTTGAAGCCTCTTAGTGTGAGCTTGCACGTATATAGATGATATCACGCTCTTATGGATATTATAGCAGATCGGAAGATCTATTTTATTTAATGTAATAAACGATTTGCATTGCTTCTGCTCCAATACTGTAACTAAACAGGTATTCGAAACTGTAAGCTATATATGTGGCTACTGTTTATAGTTTTCTTGACTTCTATACCCATAAAATCCATTCGGTTTGTTCGGTCTTGTCACGGATTGGGTCTGTGACGACATCCGGTCATGAAAATCCGGGGGCGTTACATTAACGATTACAATTTCGAATAAAATCTTTAAAAAATGCATTTCAAAATCATGTAGAATAGAAAACAAAAATAAACATATAATTAGTACAACGCTACATATGTCAATGGCCGGCTAAGCCGGGATGTCGCTGCTCCGGAGGACAGAAATCATCATCTGGACCCGGAGGGAATCTAGTCATATCAGCGTCAGCCTCTGCCTGACAGATTGAATTGGGGTCCGTGCCCTTCTGCATCATCAAAAAGGCAATCTGAGCCTGCATATGCTCTATTGTTTGATTCTGGATGAGAATCTGCTGCTGCAACGACTGATGCTCCTCCAAAGATACTCCTGAGCCACGAGCAGACTGTGACTGTGACCTGAAGATAGCAGAAAGCTCCCACAAAATACTCCTCTTACTCCAATTGCGTCTTCTATGAAAACCAATTGCGTTCGCTGAAAGGTCATATTGCAAACGCTCCATCATGGTAGGAATCCCTGAAAGACTTCGAAACAACTCATCTCCACTACGAATCCCGAACGGGGGGCAACCTCAATCCTGTTCTTCCTAAATCCACTCCTATTCTTCCGAAAAGGGTGTCCCAGTTGTAGAAAACGATGATGACAATCAAACAATGAATGTTTTCTCCCATTTTTGAGGTAGAATGACTTCGTCCTCTCCATGCAATAAGGACAAGCCAAGCGATCGGTAGTGCTCCAACCAAACAACATCCCATATGTAGGAAAATTGTCTCTGGTCCAAAACAAACAAGCCCTTATCTGAAAGGTTTGACGCTTATGAACATCGTATGTTGGCTTTCATACCTCCAACAGCATTTGAAGCTCCTCGATTAGAGGTAGTAAGTACACATCCAGATTTTCTTTCGGACTCTTTGGGCCAGGAATGATCATTTTCAGGAATAAATAAGGTCTCTTCATGCACATACTGGGAGGAAGGTTATAAGGTGTGATAATGACGGGCCAACAAGAATACTCTTTTCCTGACTTTCCAAACGGTGCAAAGTCCCAGACGAACATTGCGTTGCTCTGCCGCAAAGGACGGAAAACTCTGGTCCAGGTGTTTCCAAGCATCGCTGTCAGAAGGGTGTGCCATCACTCCGTCAGCTCAGTATGAAAAGGCATGCCAAATCATGTTTTCACTGGTGGAGCTATTGGCATACAACCGCTGCAATTTAGGAGCTAGAGGAAAATACCGCAAAATACTCACAGTTACAACGACTCTTCTCCTTATAACGGTCTGCATTATGTATGGAGCATCTTTCCAATCCCACATAATCTTTCCAAAACAACATGAAACCATTAGGACAGCAATCAATCTTCTCGACTGGTAGATGTAACCCTTTCATGAGAGACTTGATGTCGTACATCCCGTCCTTCATGATATTGTCAGGAGGGCACACGTCCTTCAACAACTTACAAATTCTATCGACCGCTCTATGGGGTAGGTTATATTCATATTTCAGAGTCAAAAGCCCAGAAGCAACGGCCAACAAAGACAAGGTGCAATCATCGTAAAGAGGAGACTGCGAGGCATTTAACATGTCAAAATAATGCTTGGATTCATTAGGGGGACCCTCATCATATACATGTTCGTTTGCAGTCTCGGTCTCTTCATAATATTCTGGTGAAAAGTCATCAACTAGTATGTCCTCGATATTTTTCATGGGCTGAGAGACATTGAAGGACCAGAAATATCTGTTTGAGGTACCGCACCACTTTGTTCACCGTAATACACCCAAACATAATAATTCTTCTTGAATCCCCTAGTAATTAGGTGATACTTCAAATCATCCACCGTTTGAAATCTCCCGTCGTGTTGAAGAGAATTCTGTATAAACTCTTCGATCCCTTCAATAAATCGGGGATTCAAGTGTCGTCTATCCAATCGTTCATAAATCCAAGATCGATACAACTCCATATCGATCTAATTTCTATATTAAATCCAATATCAAGCATAACATAAGCATGGTAAAACCGTAGATTATGCTTTCCTAAAAAGAAGAAGAGACAAGAACCTAATCAACCAAAGCAAAGTGTCTGAAGGAATTCTATTAATGAACATGACTATGGCGCACAAGAATTAATATTTTCCTTCAGCATCTCTGATTTTTCAGGAACTTGGTATCTATATACTGCTCTACTTCAACGTATTCATAAATAAGGCCAATATAAATCTGCAACATAAGCACAGTATGATCCAAATTACATCATAAATGTCCATGTGATTCCATTGTGAAATTGATTGTTGTGTGAAACAAGGGCTCAAAGCAAGCTGAAGCAGGCTATGAACTGCATGTATGACAATGCCCATGTGAATATGTAATGTGTTCGCAGCTAGATATGGTTGTGAACCTCGATGCAAGAAGCAGGAGAAAAGAAGCGAAGTATTCTGACAAAGGAAAAAAACTGACCTAGAGTCTCTTCACTGTAAGGAACTTTCCCTTTTACAAGGGTCACCACGAACAATACTGCAAGCTCAGCACCACAAGTTACCTGAACAGATCGACAGATTATCATAGAATTAGCAAATTGAATTGGAGCCTGTGCCAAAGAAGTCAATGGAAAGAACCTTCTACGATCTCTCTTCCTCCAGACTACAATGATGATTTAAAAATTTTAAGATTTGGGTTGGTTTTCCTATTGCATGCTGAGAAAACATGAGATATTCAGAATTACATCTATTGCAAAGGTGTATATTTCGAAAGCCCTAGAACATCGGAATAACTTAATTATAGGAACAATGATCGATAACCTAAGTCCAAATGGATGTTTGCAGATAATAAGGAACTAAGGAAAGTTCAATAGCAACAACTAGAAGAAACAATCCCTCATGTTAGTCATGAATGGTGAGATAAGCACATGATTGAGGCCAATGTACAGAGCACTCACTACACAAGTTTGAAGATGAGCAGCCTTGCTCCAAAAGATAATATGCAAGAAGATACATAAACACAACCACCAGTGAAAACAATCAGTCGAACAAGACTTATGAACACCCGGGTTATGTTGGTGGGGCGGTTGCGGGGAGAGCTAACAGAGGGCAGGGTCGGGCTGCAGCGTTGGTGCGATGTTGGCCTGACTGCGGGCTGCTCGATGGTGGTTGTCACTGGGGAAGCACGGTGTCGGCGGGGTTGGCGGTGTCTGCGGGCTGTTCCCCTGGGGATTGCGGTGTTGGCGGGCCGGCTACGGGTTGGTGACGACGTCGGCCGACAGAGGTCGGCGAAGGATGGCAGGGGACGGCACCGGACAGTAGTGGCGGCGACTGTGGCTGAAATGGGGAGAGAGAGGAGGGGAGGAAAAGGAAAAAGGAAAGGGAGGAAGGGGTAGCGAGCGGCGGCTGAAATTATACACTGAGGATTGCGACGGATTCTATTGCAAAACCTCAGTAAAAAGAATTTAATCTAATTTAGCGACGGATCCATCGCAAATAACATTTATATATTTTAATAAAAAAATTATATATATCGAAGTACATATATTTTTTTAATACTAAGACACGGATTCCGTACCCTAAACCCTAAACCCTAAACCCTAACCCTTAACCTTATGCTCGAACTTTAAAACCTTACATTCATCATCCAAATATCACAACCGAGTAAACGAGATACAAATCATCTGTATCAATATTTAGAAGATAACAAATAGTCCAAACATTAATTATGCTATCACTTATATCTTATATATCTTTGATACATTTATAATTTAGGTATGATAAATTAATTCAAACTTTTCACTTGAAATGCATTGAAACGCATAAAAAACTTTTAACTTGTAATTATCTTAATTTGGGGGAATGATTTCAAACTTTAACTTATAACATGATTATTTTATATGTAAAAAAATCATTACATGAACTTTTTTTTAATACTAAGCGATGGCAACCATCGCAAAAGTTCGCTATATTTTTTGAAAATATACATTTTCCTAAAAAACTTTTGTAATTTAATATAATAAAATAACAACCATATCTGCGACGACATACGTCGCTAATTCACGTTTTATGGATTACTTTTTCCCCCTTTTTCCTAAGCGTTGAGAACTTTTTTTTCAGCGACGGATCCGTCGTAAATATAACGTAATAGCGACGGATTCCGTCGCAAAATATACCTTAAAAAAATTTTAATTTCTTAACTTTTGTTTCATCGTAATATTTTGTACTTTTAACCAATCGTAATAGTCGAAGTAAGCTTTTCTATCAATAATCAATTGATTGTACATTTATTTTTAAGTGCGATACCTTAATCGGATCCTAACACAATATACAAAACATGTAAGTATAATAGTTCGAATTATAACGTCGAAATGCGTAAGAAATATGTTGAACTTATAATTATCTCAATTTGATATAATGATTTCAAACTTATATTTATAACATGATTATTGTATGTTTTATATGTGAGAACCTATTTTCGAAATAATTTTTAAATATTCTGCAACGGAATCCGTCGCAATACGTCTAGTTTTGCTACGGATTCCGTCGCAGAATATACCTTTACAAAATTTTAATTTCTTAACTTTAGTTTTATCATAATATTTTGCACTCTTAATCAATCGTAATAGTCAAAGCTAACTTTCCTATCAATAATCAATTGATTGTACATTTATTTTTAAGTGCGACACCTTAATCGGATCCTAACACAATATACAAAACCTGTAAGCATAATAGTTCGAATTATAACGTCGAAATGCGTAAGAAATACGTTGAACTTGTAATTATCTCAATTTGATATATTGATTTCAAACTTATAATTGTAACATGATTATTGCATGTTTTATATGTGAGAAACCTATTTTCGAAATAATTTTGAAATATTCTACGACGGAATCCGTCGCAATACGCCTAGTTTTCTATGGATTCCGTCGCAATTATACAATTTTTACCACTATTTGCCTTTGAGCAAAATTTTTGAGAATATTTATAATTATTTTTTTAAAAAAATTAAATTATATATATATTTTGACGGCGGATTCCGTCGCAAAAAATTAAATTTATTTCAAAATTTAAAAATTTTTATCCCTATTTTTTCTCGATGGAATCCATCGTAATTTTGTAAAAAATTTACGACGGATGTTGACTTTCCGTCGTAAAAACCTTTTTTTTCTTTTCTTTTTCGAATTTGATTTTCTGCGACGGATTCGTCGCATTTATTTTAATTTTGCGATGGATTTTTTCCATCGCTAAACCTTTTCGTCGTAAATTTATCTTTTTTTTTTTTTGTAGTGCAAAGAGAAAAAAAAAGATACAAAAAAATAGTAAACGTGAGCTATAGGAGCTCAATAATGTGTCGGCCCCCTTACCAGTGGTTATACAAGAGAAGAAGATAAGAGAAGAAAAGGAAAATGATCACTTACGACCTTTGTTCCATCACTCTGGAATTATCATACCAATATGGCATTCACAATTATCATCACAAGCATACCAGTGATTCATGCTAGTCACATAAACACACTTAACACCGCGTAAAAACGCTCAAAACCACGTGTCAATTGACACTTCAGACATTATCAACGTCATTTATTACTGTCATACCCTTTATGGTGTGACAGCCAAGAGCACCATATCAAACAAATTGAGACAATGACACTGTGACACGACAGGTCCTCAGTCAAAGTCTCACGCACTACTGCACTCAACAGTTCACTTAAGACTTTGTTATACTTACCATTATATCAATCATACAGAGACGACAGACAATAGATATCCTCAATGTTATAATTGTTCCCTTGGCGAGACTTATTCAATTTTATAAGTAAGCACTCATCAGCTTTAGCAAAAGGAACATCCGCGAAAGGAGATCAGCCAGATCGAAGTCAAGGGTCCCCTGCAGTGAGATAACCTCATACCAAAACGACCTCATAAGGTCGATGAAAGAATGTCACTACCAAATCATTGCATAACTTATGCTACAAACATAACGCTTTTTGTGTTTTATATCACGGAGTTATCCCACCAATCATGGATTTACACCCGTTTCACTCACTCATCCGCTTTATATTAGCAAACAAGACATAACACAAACACACTAATCATCTTATCATGGCACACAGCAAGTGATAGACAATAAAGTACGTCGGAACACATTTAATGTCAAATATAATCAGTGACAACGACCAAAGATTCCAATGCATATTATTATATTCAAGGTATAATAATACGTATCGTCACACACAATAAATCTAAACGTTATCTTTTATCACAGTTCTTCACATGCACATGCTCAGTCTCGTCCTTAAGTGACAACGAGGGGCGTCTCTAAGTCCTATAATATAATAGGATACGCGTAATAAGACACACCCTTGTGAATGATTGTTCACGTTATGGAGTTAAGCATATTTGTTTGTATTTCTTGAAAAACCGCCATAGTAATATTATGTGGTGGTGCCAAGCTTTGAGAAAAATCTTTGATACTTATTTTGATAATCTGTGATGATGAGTATATGTATTTATCATCATTAGAAGCGTTTGTGAATATATGGAGTTATTTTGGGGTCAAAACGGTTCATTTTCAGATTCTGTCTAACATGACCTTTCGATATGTTTAAATCTGTATCTTCTTGTATACAGCTCTAAAAATTATTTTGTAAAATTCTAACTAGACTTCCTAATCTTTCCATAGAATTAGAGCTTGTGTCATGAAACCTTACCAATAATAGCAGTTTATTCGTTCAATTTTATATTTTCTGTCACATCAAACAGTTTGACATTTCTTCACTAATCAGCTCAAAACTCCTTACATACAAATCCAAATCTGGATTTTTGAACTGTTTTGGAAACTAGACTTCAATACCTTTCCATTGATATAAAGCTCATTTTCTAACTCTTTCTATGTCAATCCAGATCAAGCTACAAATTCATCCCGATAACCAGTTTTTATAGGTTAACATACCCGCACGTTTTGATTTATATCTTGAGATTCATAATCTAATTCATGATCTATACACTTTATCAAAAACTAGACATGTGAGGCTTCAACATATATTAAAATTGGAATTTATCATAGAGCCTATGATTTTTCACGAAATTTCTAATTAAGATGATCACCTTCTCTTATTAATGGTGAAGGATCCTTGTCGTCTTGTAACCCTAGCTTCTCCTCTTCTTCTCAAAATCTCCTTCTCCTCTTCTCTTGCTTATCTTTTCTCTTGCATGACATGGAGTATTTTTATATTTGTAAGAAGTTTTTTAAGGAGAAGAGAGCTTGTATTTATAGGAAACTAAATCAATTAAATAGTTTTAGTGGATAATAAGTGGATATTTATTGGGTAATTAATTTAATTTAGGTGGAGTAGAAATTGACATAAAGAAAAATAAGTGCCAAAATTAGGTTTAGGTCATT
>JAOVYX010017130.1:0-22918 GCA_035668315.1 Drosera spatulata | reverse complement strand
ATATGATGAAGTTTGGTTGAGATGATAAAGTGATTGCAAATTTATTAAGCAACACGGGCCATGTCGTTGAGCATCAAGCAACACAGCCCGTACAACATGAAGCACCGGAGTCATTGTCCACAGTGATACGGCCCGTGTTAATGATAGCTAATATGACACGGGTCATGTTCTTTCACAATCTGGGAACTTTCCTGGTAGACACAGGCCGTGTCATCTGAAGGTTTATGACACCATCCATGTTGTATTACACGTAAAGGATCAGATATTTCTATTTATCTTGTTTTCGATTGGATAATTTCTAGTTTCATTCTTTCTCTATAAATAAGACTTCTGAAAAGAAGAGAAATGAGGGTTTTTCAAAGAACGCCGCCAAGTTTCTGAGCAGAGATAAGAGAGAGATAACCGTCTCAATATATCAGGAAACGAGATCCTACACATTCAGAAAGGAAATCATCGACATCCATCTGCCGTCTACACAAAGGTGACGATCGTCGCGCATCATCAATGTCCCAACGCAACTTCAATCTCAGATAGTTTGTAATCAGGGAGAATCTATCAAATTTTGTTTACAATTAGCTCTTTGAATTCGTTGCTGACGTTTATGTTGATTGTTTATGAATTATTCATTGATTTGGATCGAATTTCAGTTTTCAATGCCAAAGTAAATTGATTGAGATTGGAGTGTGCTTAATTTTGATATTTATTTTGATGATTGTGGATAGTGAATTATTGAGACTGTTAGAATACAGATCTTAATATCTCCAACTTTATATTACATAATTTTTATGCATGGATTGATCTTAGTTAATTGATAAAAATCGTATATCTTGGACTTAGCTACTCTAAGCTATATAATTTTTATTAGTACAATTATCATTCTCATTTGATAAAACGTAGTAGCAAAATTATAATTATGTCATTTTCATTTGCATAATTAAAGTTATCCATGTCATAAGAGTTATTTGTGAGTCATTCTCATTTGCTTGCTAAATAAAGTGGGTTAAATAATTATTTGTGATCAATATTAATTAAGAAAGGTATATTCTCATTTTGCCTAGTTTAATTAATATTAGTGTAGCTCATTCTCATTTGGCTACAACTTTAGTTTATAATGTTAGCTTAGTTAGGTACAACCTACATTGTGCATTATTGAAATGGAGAGAAAAAATATAATCTATTATTTAATCATAATCCACATGATTCGAAATTATATCAATTTAATATCTCTTATATAAAAATTTTGAATATTCTATCTTTTTCAACTGTATTTTTCTTATCTTAGTTTAACACTTTATTCCTTATCATCAAAATCCACCCCCCCCCCCCCAATTTATAAAATTTATTTTATATAAGATCATAATATTTAATTTTTAATCCCCGTTCCTTATTGGATTCGACCCTACTTGTCACTACTATAGTTATTAATATCTTATTAATGTTTATGTGGTATAGTTAGAATATAATTTGCACATCTTAGGACGGACGTGTCAAAGTATAAATCGGATCTCTCAACAGTTTTCTTTCTCGTTCTTTGAGCCTCTTCACTCGGGATGGAGGAGATTTCTATTTGAGAAGTTGAACGGTTGGTATCTTCATTTCATCTTCTTTATCATAGTCGAGCTCCACCTCAAAATCTTCTCGTTCAACCTCTCTATAGTCCACAAATTCAACATCTTTCAGATTATCACAATGCATAGGATGCTTCATAGCTAGAATTCCTTCAGGCAGCGGGTGCTCCACTAAGTCTTAAATACGACGAGATTTTCGTTCTTCTTTTTTCACCTCCTCATTCACTATATTCCTCTGTTTTCATCGCCAACTCTGAACGGAGCTTGCCATTCGATGATGTCAACACAACGCACTCTCCCTTCAACTTTTCCATGTACTGTTTGAGTGCAACCTTTTCCTTTGTGTGTTCCTTGATCTCTCCTCTCATCCATTCGATGCTTTCTTTCTTCTACTCCGGTTTTTGGCACATGTCTGCGATTACAACATCCTTGTCACATTCATTGGATGAGTTATCTTTGTGAGCGAGCTGTTCCTTTGTTAGTCTTAACTCATCCTCCAAACTCGTAATCCTTTTGTGATATTCATCCACTAAAGTGTCGGTATCTATCATGTCAGTCGATACAACATAAGCGTGCCCTTTGTCGGTCTCTAATTGCTCTACACAAGCTTCAACATTATGATCATTTAACGCCTCCATTCGTGCAGGTTTGTATCTTGGCAGCAATCCCCGATCTCATCAAGTTATGGGACGAGAGTATCCTTTGTTTATCTGGATTGTCACATGTGCAAATCCTCTTTTTTCCACAGGGGATCGTGATGTCAAGAAATTCGAATTTCCTTATTTGATTGATTTATTTTCTTCAGAAATTTTTGAGAAAATGAATCAAAATAATAGAAATAAGAATCAAAACAAAGGTATTATATAAGAAATATTAAATGTAATTTCCACAATGAGGAAATTAGGGTTTATTTGAGATTGAAAATCTGATTTGGGTCGAATTTGATGGTGACAGTTATACTTGATGAGATATATATTGTGATTTGGGATAAAAGCATGATTTGATACTCTATTGATGAAATCAGATTCTGTTGGGACATTTGAAATTCGATCAGAAAATATTGGCTACAAGTTTAGGTATGAAATTCTTATATAATGAAGTCCAAGATGTCTAGTTTATGGGGAATTTTACTATTTTTCAATCGGAGGTGTATACATAAATTTATATGCCAAAAATCGCCAAAAGGTCAACCTATCTCACGTGCAGAATTCTCTGTCTTTTAAGTATTAAACTGCTTTTGTGCGCAATTAATCACGTAACGACTCTTGTATGGTTAGAAAGATATTTTAGTCTACTTTACTATAAGATTTACAAAATAAAATTTAGATTTTTTTGCTACAAGTTATGAGCTGATTAGTTACTACAGGTCAAATTGTACGAGTAATGTAATGACATGAATTCGAGGAATTATCATAATTTATAGAGGATGAAATAAATTATGAATCTTACATGTATGGAAAGCTATTGAAGTCTAATTTATTATAAAATTAACAGTACATAATTATAGATATTTTAGTTAAATTATAGTTACTTTATTGAGAAGATGTCAATATATTTTTATTGAATTGTAAAGGTATTTTAGTGATTTTTGTTTTGTCGTTCTTTATTCAAAACGCTCGTATCATCAATTGATATTTTATGAGTTCTTACCTCGTTATTCTCGAGATTTCAGGTGAGAATCTAGTACACTTGTTCCTTCTTTGAAAACCTGTTTGAGGACTCTTCTTTGTGCTACGGCAGGCATAGTTGCACTTGTTGAAAGCAACGTTGTTTGTTTTATTATTTTTTCATGTTCTGATGATCCATATCTTTGTGAGCCTTTCTATGATAATTGTTGCTTTCTGATATCTGTTGACGTGATATATTTTGGTTCCCACGTCATCTTAACCCTTACTTGTCTTGAGCCGTTTTCTAGCCAGAAACGGCTCAAGATGTTGTTGGTCGGCTAAGTCTAGAGGTTACTCTGGCCTTCTAGGGAATATAGTCGTTGGGGGTTTGACTCTAGAATGTTTCAACGGGTGGTATTTGCCAACTGCAATTAGCTTATAAGATTATGTAGGTTGAAGCCATCGTCGAGTGTAACTGTATGATTGATCATGGACATCCATACCGTTTGAGTATTTAGATGGCCATCAGAGATTAGTTTTATATTCAGTTTGATAGAATGTAGATTTTTAGAACCGACATTCCCGTGTATTTCATGCCAAACTCTTTGAGTGTGTGTTGATATTTGTTTGGGGTTTTGGGAGTGTGCTTGATAATTTATACCTACAAATTGTTTGATTGTTTTCAAGCTCCATGCTATTTTAATGTGTTGGAACCAATCTTGCAGTCTTTATTTATTTTATGTTGAACCTATACTTTCCTTGATTTGTATGCCACTTGTTTCACCCAGTGCGCTAGATTTTTCGCTCAGCTGACAGCTTTTTATGCTCTTTCATTCTCACGACAGGTTCACAGGATTAGTTTGCACGTCGTAGAAGCTCTGACAGCGGACCTCTTAGGACTTTCATCGCATGCATTTTCTTTTGGATTGTTATTTAAATTCATTGGATATCATGGGACATCTTTAGAATAATTTGGTACAAGTTGAAGACAAATGAAATTATTTCATGAATTTTTATTAAGTTTACAAGTTTTTATAAGGCTGATGTGGATTATAATGCGATAACTTATAATTCACATGCCGGTCACGCTCTCTTGGATTTGGGGTGTGAAATTAAATATCTACGATAGAGATGCACTGTTGATCAAAGTGTATTAAGTTGAAAAACAAAACGTGCACTTGAATATCACACAACAAGCAACAAATACTCTCAGTTCTTTTTTTTTTTTCCTTAACGGAGAGTGCAATCGAATAAGCAAACAACACACTGTTATTTAGCGTAACAATCCATATCGAGTCCTTTCAAAAAATCCAATATAGACAATACACGAGAAAAATTGACAAATATAGGATCATTTTCATACATTAGGTCATAGTGCACCAAGGTGAGTGACAGTACACATGTGACAATACTTCCACAAAGACATTGAGTTACAATACGTTTTGGTGGTATAGTGCCTTGTTATATATTTAACAACTTCGATTTGGCGCGCTGTTTTCTTACTTATTACCAGGATCTATCACAATGTTATTGTGATCTTGGTGTTATAAAGCCACATTGCATCAAGAACAACTTACAAAAAAAAAAAAAAAAAACAATGTTAAATTATCTTTTGCTGATCTATTCTCATCAAAAGTGGACTTATAACGGATGGGAGGCCTTCCAGATTTCAACGAACACATCGAGGGATTTCCATGCCACGAACAACATCAATAACTCTTGTGTACTCACACAACCAGTACTGTTAAAACGAGGAAAGCACAAATATTCAAATTATTATACACTAGTCACAATGAACATAGTATTGACTAAAAGAAAATAGTACCCATGCGAAATGAGGAACACTTACCGGCAATAGGATCATACATCCTGAGGCGCACTCTGGAATCTTCTTCGTCATATTTTTGTGTATAGATTTCATCAAATTATTGTGTATGTGCTTTGTCTAGTCGTATTCTTGCATTTTGTCGATGTCTTGAACCAAATCAACGTAATGATGGTTCAAGATCTCTTGGTTGACATAAATATGGTTACCAACACGTACAAATCAAATAACCGGCTGACATCATCATAATCTATCCCTCTTCTGCCATTAATAGCCTTGATCAGTGCAACCCTTATGTTTTTCATGTTAGCTTTTTTGTACCGGAATCTCTGCGCATGAAGGATGGATCCCATGAAGAGCAAGTAGAGATCTCTATTTCCTTATCCCCATCAACAATGCCGAAGATCATCTTTAAATCTGTCATCGTGATGGACACATGCTCGCCTTTGATAACGTAAGTGCAGTGCTCAGTAGAATGCGTCATAATTAATTCCCTAACCAGCATGTCACTCTTCATGCAGTTTGTTTTTGTGAGCTTTTTGTCAATCATCGCTTCCAATAGGGGTCAAAACGAGGTCTTTTTAAGGGAGTCTTTGTACTGATCCCGAATGATAACTTCCTTTAGAACCCGTAACATCGAAACTAGATTGGAACGATATTCAACGCTTTTTTTCTCCTTCTGATCTGAAAATGAAATTTAAACAAGAAACAATTATTGACAACCATATCCTACATATGAAGAATCATATATATAGCAACATACCATTAAAGTAATATAGGACAGTGCACCTACGAGTACACTTATAAAATGAAACAGTTTCACTATAATATTGTGTAAGAGCAAGTCTTAAAAGTCCAGTGCACTGTTAATTAACAAGATAAACTATAAGGAGTCTTTTCAAAACCTCCGAAGCACAGTGCTAGAACAAAAAAAAGTACCTAAAAAAAAAACAGTGCTCCAGTAACACGAAGACATACACTGTCTTCTTTGTAAAATTAAGATTTTGGGATTAAACTATCATCCTTTTTTAATAGCCAAAATCGAGCATGCTAAAGCTCAATCCATAGTGAAATCGAACATGCTAAAACTCAATACATCCAAAGTAGAACATGTTAAAGCTCAATAAGACAAAAATCAAACATGCTAAATCTCAATACAACCTACATTGAACATGCAAACCCATATGGAAATACATCACCTTGTATGTTCGTTCCGCTTTTTTTCGCACACTGTCCCAACAAGAGCTCGGTGCTCTCATTGTCCATGCTTTTGCGCTTCCGGCGAGATGATTTCGAACAACCAACGGATTCCTCTTGGTCGGATGACATGAAAAGAAACCATATTTATTAGTTCCCAATCAAAGAAATACTCAAGAGGGAGGGGGGGTGAATTAAGAATTTCAAATTTTCCCCTTTTTCTCAAAAGATGTAATAAAATTGTAATATATCGATTCTTTGTAATGGACCAGTTCTGGAGTTATAGAAATCCAAATTTTGCAATTTATAATCAGCGCAAAAACATAAACAACACAAGATGTATACTGATTCGTCTCCGACTTGGTCATAGAGTTACGTCTAGTGTCGAGACACAAAAATATACTATAATCATCCTAAGTACAATCTACAACCTCTCTTGCTTACAGACCTTATTGCAAGACTCCACCTGTAGATACAACTACAAGTTCGTTTACCTAAGTCTACCTCAAGACTAGAAAAACTCCAATATAGACACCCCTAGTGACTGTAGTCACCTATATAAACCTAGGCCAAGGTTATCTACGCAACAGAGCACTTCACGAGTGATGTTAAGACATACATCTTGATTATAATTTGACTTAACGAAACACTACAGATTTGATACCTCATTCAATCAGTGAAAACACAAGCACTATAGGTTCGAATATACCTTAGATCTTCATAAAACTGAACAATTGAACCTCTTGAATCATCAAAATCTGGTTCCAAGTTTTTGACTTTGAAAACTCTCGAAAACCTTTTCAATTATGCTTCTTGTGATTCGATCTCTATCAAAAACATTTTCCCCTTTTTTTTAAATACAAGCTGATGAAGTATAGGAAAGTGAAAATGTGGAAGACGTGGAAAAACAGAATAAATATCTGATCAAAAATCAGTTTGCCCATATCCCCTAAAAACAAGGAAATTATCCAACTGTTAGTCAAATCCCATATCTTCATAATATAAAAGCGTTTTTGATATAAAAAGATATTATTCCAAAACAAATTATTAGTGAAAATATTCAGAAAATATCTTTTCAAACCTTATCTGAAAAATCAGGGTGTTGTAACAGAAATCGTAATTGTCATATGAACCGGCTCATGAAAAGAACCAGTTCTTTTCAAAACGATTTTTCAGGTTGGTTGAAGTCCTGAGTGCTCATGACTTCAGCTAACTACATAAGAGTATCATACCTGCAGACACTTTACAAGACGCTATACGATTGATCTCCATTTTGCATTCTGTAGCTCTTTTATTTGGATCTTAAGTTGCTTCACGATCACTTGAGGTTTTGACTCGATCCAAGATCTCCACTTCATCCATCAAGACTATGATCCAAGAGTCTTTGATCATCTTCTTTACAGGATCAAATGATCATCGAGTTTATCATTTGCTTGATTTAAGATTCCATGAGATCCATCAAACTTCAAACCTAAAATTCTGCACCTACACACGTTAAAACTCAAAATAATATCAGTGCATTATTATTTGTTATCATCAAAACACATGAGATTCAACACTATTGCACACTGGAAAAGGTCGAAGAAAACTGGAGAGGAAGAAATTGAGGACGGCGGTGCTCTGTGTTCATCAAAGGAGGAGTGCGAATTAGAATTAGTGAGTTTTGGACCGTTATTGTTTTTTTTTTTTTTTTTGGAATGAAATTTGTAATGATTGACATCTTTTGATTTAGAAGGTGATTGATTGATAAATAATATAATTACATATGACTAATTGGTAAATGATTTAGATTTTTGTGACTAAGTGGTAATTCACTCTACTATCATAAGAGTTTTCATCATATTTTACGAAAAATGATGTTTGATTGTTTCGCGAAACGAGTCAGAATTCATACCAATAAATGCACATGATCAAAATGTAGAAGGAGCAGGATATATTCGTATTCACCGGTTTAAGATACAGGTAAAATAAACAACATAATGACATATTGTAAATTGCACTCCAAGTGTAAACATATCCATTTCTAAATTCATTTCTATTTGAATGTACATATTTTCACATACTAAAACATGTCAGAATAACGTTACTAGAACAAAGCCATTCTTACCACAGGTGTTCAACAATATGACTAGGATATGTCATTATGCGTCATATCCAAACGGATAAAATATTTGGAATCCTAATATTGAATGATGTGTGAAATACGTTCGTGTATGACCATGTATAATTTCAAAAAGTGCAACCGTCGACCGCGTCTCCACATACGTCCAAATCTTTCCCAGCCTCAACAAATCTCCTCGCTTCTCTTCCCCTTCTCAGTTCTCACCATCAAAAACACAAAAGAAAAAAAAAAACTTGAACTGTTCCCCACTGTTGAAATAATCAAAAAATCAAAATAATCAAAATAATCAAAAGCCAAGAAGCAAAACTCTGCTTCATCTCTCTCACAAATCCTCAAATCTCATCTCAGTTGATTTCGAAGAATTTCGAGTTGATTCGTGCTCGGATTGATCTGAAGCTACTCCAATGGCGAAGAATCGTGGTTACAAGCTCCGTATCCTTGCTCGATTTCGAATTCCTTTTCTTTGATTGCTGCTCAAATCCTTGCTCTGAATACTACTAATTGTTGTTGTTGTTGTTTTTGTTGTTGTTGTTGTTGTTGTTGTGAGAAACGTTTGATGAATTGTGGTTTTGTTGTGGTTGTTGCCGGTTTGGTTTAGTTTGATATTGATTGTTGTGATTTGTCGGTGCTCTGATTGTGAATCTGGTTGGATTTGAAAACATGTGTTTGTGGTTTGGAATTGTCCGATTGGTGTTTCGCATGTGGAATCGGATTGTGGTCTGGGTTTGGTGCGATTCGGTTTGGTGGAGGAAGAGGAGGAATAGTTGGAATGTGGATTCTAGTTTTGGTAACAGTGATTTGGCATCTGGATTTTGAAATTTGTTGGGGAATCAACTCTACCAAAGTCCAAACTAATAGTAGAAAGTCCATGAATGTGTATCGAACAGGATTTTTGTGACGTAGTGTTGGCGTAGGAGGTAGAGTTCGAATCAGGATTGTTTGAAGAGATAATAGCCACGGTCTTTATCAGGATTGCGTGAGAGATGTTACCCGTGGTCATTTTTTTGATAGGTGTTTGGAAACTAGTTTCTTCATATGCTGAGGATCAATAGATTCTCACGTGATTTGCTGATAAATATTTTAAGTAAATGGTTGATGAATAGTTGCACTTAAAATAATTGAGTTCTGAGTGGAACTAGAACTCAACTCAACTCAAATTGTCCAGTGTCAAAGACTCCAGTTTAAGATGTGCATGGGAGGAAAAATGTACACACGCTTCCCATAAATTGAGAGGTTGTTTCTATTGAATAATGTACTTCTGACCAAGATATCTTTCCTTGACAGGAGTGTCTAATCAATAGGCCAAATCTTGCAATGGATTCAGTTGAAATGAATTGCAGAATAGGGCAAATCTACAAGACTACAATCTAGAATTGGCAATAGTTTTGTAGAACTGTTTGCCAACTTTTTTTCTGGTTTCCTATTACTCAAAATATCTGCTTGATTGGTAAGGATTATATTCATATATGAGTAATTTTTGCGGTAGAAGGTAATAGGGGGAAATGGAGTTGAATGAATATAAAGCATTTATGCCCTACTCCTTACTGAGTGGATGTATCTGGAGAAGCATTAATTTGCTTATGGTGATGAGCTTGATGCATTGTGCTGGTTGCGAGACAAGTTGTCTTTGTTACCTTAACTTGGTTGATTCTCAGAGGAATTCGTGGCTCATTCCGGAAGTGTTAACTGCACGAGGATTGGTAAAAAGACACATCAGTATCTTCTCTCTGGTGGAGATGACCAGAAAGTGAATCTTTGGCCAGTTGGAAAGCCTAATTCTTTAATGGTTAGGCAACTATTCAGTATTTATTAATTTTTTAATCATTGAAAAGGCTATTTTTTAGTGTTTTCATGTGCTTATGTAGCTTATTACCCTGAGGGGTATCCCATTCTTGATTGGCTGTGCATATAACGTATTCTAAGTCCCATCTTGATAAACTAAACCTTTGTCGCTCTAGACGTGTATGTTCTTTCTTAGTTATCGTAGTTGGACTCTGAAATCAAACGCTATGGGAATCATCATTGATTTTTATATCCTGCCTTCTGTTATGCCCATGCCGGAACACAAGTATGAGACAGACTTAATCTAAACCTGAAAGCAGATGTGCACGATAACTCTCTAAGTTATTGAGATTAGTTGTTATACTATGACGGCATAGTTCTCAATAAGGAATATGATTCTTTTTTATTTTTCATGTGTTGTCTGCTATTTCTTATATTCTTACAGAGCCTACGTGGCCACAATAGTCCAGTGGAATGTGTAGCCTTTGATTCATCAGAGGTTTTGGTGCTTGCTGGAGCAGCTTCTGGTGCAATAAAGCTCTGGAACATAGAAGAGGCAAAATGTGAGTCTGACTCCAATAATAATAGATAATTGGAGGCTAAGACATTTTTCATTCTAAAAGTGCACCTGATTATGATGATAGTGCCTATAGTCAGTTTCTTCCACCTTATCAGATTATACGTATTAGATCAAAGTTGGTAATTTAAAAATTATCATTATTTCATGAAAATCGGTCTTATAATCTCGCTTCAATTGTTCTTCAAGTGTAGTGGTCCGAAGTCTTACTGGTCATAGATCCAATTGTGCTACCACTGAATTCCACCCATTTGGCGAGTTTGTGGCATCTGGTTCAGTTGACTCTGACCTGAAGATTTGGGATATTAGAAAGAAGGGATGCATTCAAACATACAAGGGCCATAGTCTCGGCATTAGTACCGTGAAGTTCACGCCAGACGGTCGCTGGGTTGTTTCTGGTGGATTTGACAATGTGGTGAAGGTATTATTACTGCTAGTTGGACATGGAACTTGCTCAAATTCTACTACTACTTTATGTAGTTAGGATATGATAACTTTTCCATTTTCAGGTATGGGATTTGACGGCTGGGAAGCTCTTGCATGATTTTAAGTTCCATGAAGGTCACATCAGATCAATAGACTTTCACCCTCTGGAGTTCCTTTTGGCTACAGGTCTGTATCTGAATTTGGGTTGGCCTTATTTTGAATATGGCGTCAAGTTTCATCTTGTGGTTCCATTACTTATAAAGTTTGTGCTTCTGAGGCTGTTTAACCAGTTATTTAGTTTGAAGGATGTGGAACTGACTAGGCATATGAGGTTGTTACCTTGTTGGACTTATAACTGCTTGGAATGCAGACTTTTGGAACTGGGAGTTCTAGCGGAGCTCATTGTGTGATTTATTTATATCCATGTTTGACACGGCTAATTAAGCGGATTAAGAGACTAAGATACCGCTTGTTAGGAATTAAGCGACTTGGTGATGAACACAATCACGAACAAGCAATCACGACGAGCAATCAAAACAATAAACCAATGCAACGACACCAGATCTTTACATGAGAAAAACTCTTAAGGGGAAGAAAAAACCCACGGGAAAACAAGCACTAACCAATAAGCAGATTGTAACGATCGTCTCTATCTTGACGCACTCAATCTCGTTTGTGTTTCGCTCACCAAACCCTAGAGGATTCTCTCTGAATTGATCTCATCCACTCATGCAATAAAGACCTAGTAATATGGAGTATATATAGGCCTTGACTTAAACAAATAAGATAAAACGCGGAGATCTGGAAGTCGAGATCCGCGCCCCGGCATGGGAATGGCTACGCCAGGGCGCAATACAGATTTTCCTGAAGTAGTGTTTGTGAGCAACTTAAGGGTGTTTTTCCAGCAATACCTGGGCGTGATAGCTTTCTGCGCCCGGGCGCTTTGTTGAAGCAACTTAAGGGTGTTTTTCCAGCAAAATCTGTGCCCAGGCAGGAATAACACCTGCGCCCGGGCGTTTTGACAAAAAACCTGAACACCTATTTCGTCGACCTTCCTGCTCCCACGACTATTTCAACAGCATTCAAACAGTTAACATATCATTGCGGAATACATTGCGGAAGTTTATTTCGTAAGATATGGTATAACTTTTTTCTTTTCTTTTCTTTTTTTTCTTTTTTTTTTCTTTTTTTTTGGTGCTGAATATCAAGGAAGCTACCTTCTTCTGGTATTTTTTTTATGGGATTGCTTGCAATAAATGACTTACTCAAGTCGTCTTTTATGCTAATTATGCAAGAGAGAGGAGCCTGCCTCACTTTTTTGATTTATAATTGATTCCTTAACTGCATTTCCTTCCTCTGGCCTCTGTTGAAGTGGTTATATTGATGTAAGTTTGTAAGATGATCTTGAATCTGTTGTGTGTGATCACCTATTCGGCTATTGAAGAAATTAACTTGTGGTGATCTTTCTTCTTCTTCTTTTCCGCCAATTGTCCAGGTTCAGCTGACAGAACAGTAAAATTCTGTGACTTGGAAACCTTTGAAACGATTGGATCTGCAAGGGCTGAGGTAACAGTTCCCATTTGTACTTCAGTGTGAGATTAGATCTTTTACTTTTATTCTTTTCCTACCTTCTTGGTAAAGTTAAAGCCCTACTCAGCAGCTTCTATTCCCTTGGCAATAGTGCTCAAAGGCTAACATCCAGACATTGGTTTTTCAGAGCTTCTGTAATGACTTCCAGAGTTTATGCCCCACTTTATTCTGACTGAGGCATCAAATGCTCGTGTCCTTAATATATCTTTCCTGATCGCCAATATGGTTTCCCACATGTTTTTCCATGGTTCCCTAGGAATGTTTTCGAATTCATGCGAGTTTCATTGCTGAGCAGAAAAATACATATATATCTATATATATAATCTTTATCTAGGCTATGCCAAATTTCATCTGAAACTTTTTGTACTGCCACTCAGGCAACAGGAGTGCGTGCAATGACCTTTCACCCTGATGGGAGGACCCTCTTTTGTGGATATGATGATACTTTGAAGGTTTGAATATAAACCAGTCTTGATTTCTGAGATGATTTTTTACCCTTTTACCATAGAGCAGCTTCTTTATGTATGTCACTCTTGATTAGGTTTATTCATGGGAGCCAGTAATCTGTCATGATACCGTGGATATGCGATGGTCAACTCTATCTGACCTATGTATTCATGAGGAGAAACTGATAGGTTGTTCATATCACCGGAACTCCATTGGTCTCTGGGTGGCTGATCTTTCGGTATGTACCATATGCTTTTCTTTATACCTCGCGTCAACTTTTTCGTTCTTCACCACTATCCATATTGCAGCTTGCTTGAATTTCTGAAAGCCAAATCCTTAAAATCTTTCTTCTTTGGCTTGGTATTCATGTCTTTCTGCCTTATGGTGGGTCCTTCTCTTTGTCAGCTCATTCAACCGTATGGGGCTGATGGCGTAAATGTACCAGTCGATGATTACGCTGTGGAGTTGAAACATAGCCTTCATGAAAGTCACTTGAAAGGAGAAGTTGAAACAGCTGCCAGATCCGCTATTGGTCCACGTGCCGTATCGCCAGATTTTGACTCCAAGGAAATAAAAAACATATATGTAGACTGTAAGTCTTTTCTTTGTAGTTAATTTTATTGCTACCTAAATCTGCTAATTCGTATCATTATTGGGCAATAAGGGAGAACTATAACGTTTCTTTTCTTTTGAATATCTGCTGTACCAAGTTTTGATGCTTCAAATGCTTGCTCTGCTTTGAGAAAGTTAGAAACAGGAAAAACCTCTTGTATAAATGGGTGTGAGTCGTATGACTAGATTTGGCATGTGTTCTTAGGCATGGATGAGAAGCAACTATGAATAAGCGGCATCACCAGAAATTAGTTACAGGAATCGTTTCTTTAACTTGCAATAGAAATTTGAGTTTCCATAGTGTCATACTCGTTCTTAACCGAATGCAATCTGAAGGCTACTATGATCCTCAATCTCTGTTAAAGCAGAAATTTCCTGATGGGAATAAATACCTTTCTGTTTTAAGTAATAATGATGAAATTAGAAGTTGATTGCAATGTGCATAGTTAAGTTCCAGCAAAGTTTGAAGTCTTGAACCATTTATTAATGCCATGACCTTAATTTCTTAGCGAATGTGGTTCTCTTATAATTGCTTATGAAAATTAAAGATGGATAAATGCATGCATTGGTCCAGGTGACCTTTTGCTTAGCTATCGCTGAAAGGCAATCACCAAACTATAGATGGGAGCACCATTTTGTTTTTCCTCTCCCTCTCTAGAATTGAGGCTAAGATGGCTATGTATATATATTTGTTTCATTGTTTGTTTTGCATGTGATCAGAATGTCTCATGGCACATGCTTCCCGCTCTCAATTCTTCAGTTGCATAGCTTATCTGGTATATAAGTTTAGGCCATTTTTGTCTTACCTGTTAGGTCTGGTGGCTAAAAAAGTGGAAGCGGCCAAATTGAAACTTATTGCTGCTACCCTTGCTTATATCACTGCTCTTCAACTTGCAGATGAAAAACCCATCAATTTCGGCAAACTAGACTCAACAGATGTGATACCACCATCAGATTTGAAGGATAGCAGCAAGCTCCCTACTAACTCTAGGAAGCAAAGTCCAGCAGTCGGCACCCGCATAAAACCTAATATGCCTTCCAGAGTCAAAACTTTTGCCGTACCAAATATCCTTTCCAGGGAAAATCCTGAAAGGAAGGATACAACAAGCTTAAGAAGAGAATCACTGGGGCCTCTTAGGGCTGATTCAGGCATGACCTTGAGGTCGGCTCATCTTAGGAGGTCATCAAGCAGCAATTCTCATTCAGAGAGAAATCCATTGCCGGAGTCCAGATCTTTCAGCAATTTAGCGGATCCCAAATTTATAGAAGATGATGAAGTTAAAGAGCTGTTTGAAGATAAGCATCCAACTGGTAGGACTGTTCATCCAAAGTCAGATACCGACGTCCCTACTCACGTACGCTCTTATCAGGATTCTGGAACTTCTGGTAATAGTCTCTTCTTTTATAATTATTGATTGCAATTGCATGCCAATCTGTAGTAACATCTTGAGAATCCTCAGGAAGTATATGATTCTTCGTCGTCTCATTAAGTGTTTGCTAAGACCCAGCTCAATTGCATTCTTGTGCCATGTTATCTGCTTTCCATTCGTACCTTTTTGCCTTCCAAGCGACGGACCTTTTTTGTTCGAGTTATATCTTCTTTGTGAGTGGTTAGTCCTTGTACTTCTCGGCTTATTCTTCTGCTGATATCTAGGAATGTTCCACGTTCCATTAGACAACCCTGAATAGGGTAGTTCTGGTTAAGAGAAGTACTAATTCTAGGACATGCAGCATGTTAAAGTTTAGGGATCAATGTTGATGGACCTCCAATTGTTGCTTAAGTTCTTTTTCTTTCTCTGGTTCATCGTGGATTCACCTTTTTAGTCTGTTTCTTCATGTGCATCTTGAAACAGATTGTTGTTACTCATTTACTTCTGAAGATTGGATCATTTTTTCTGAGTTTGAAGCTTTGATCCCCTAAATGTTATGTTTAGCGTGTACGGACCTCTTTGCTTGTCTCATTTGGTTGAGTGTTATATAATTTACATCCAAAATTGTTCTCTGGTTTTTTTTCTTTTTTTCTCTGTTTTGACTCTATATCTAACTGATACTGCAGGAGATAACTTACCTGATCTCAAGGAAACTCGTGCTGTAAAGTTTATTAATGGAGGTAATCCTAGTCCAGGGGTTAAGTTTCTTGATACAGCCGTGGCAGTGCTATTTATTAACATAAAAATTGTGTTTTTTTTATGCAGTTAAAGTAGTTCATGGAAGGACGCGCTCACTCGTCGAGAAGTTTGAGAGGAGAGAAAATTCTCTTGCTATTGAAGAAGAGATGGATACTGCATCAGCAGAGGGGATAGCTGAAAGGATGAAGAGCTCCATCTTGCTAGTGGGTTTTTAGTCTTATGAGTCAAAATATATGATTAATACATTCCGCCCACGCACCCACCCTCCTCCCCCCACAACCAACCAAAAAAAAAAAAGGAAAAAGGAAAAAAAGAGGAAAGAAAAGAAGAAGAAAACTATAGGTAAAATGCATACAACGATGAAAAGGGCAAGGGAGTATTTCATTTAGCTTCATGCAGGTCTTCTGCTGAAACTTTTACCTTCTATTGATTGTCATAGTACTGCCCGAATAGGGCCCTAAAGCTGTTCTGTCTTCCTCTTTGTGCGTATCTTTGTCTCTTTATCAGAAAGAAGAACCCGAAATCTCTGGAAGAGGGGAGAAATCTACAAATGATGCAAGTATCATTGAAGGTTTGATGCAAAGTCACGATGTTTTGTTGAGCGGTCTGCGTTCTCGCCTGACAAAGTTGCAGGTATAACTTGCCACTGTTATTGGTTACAATTGAAATAACATTACACAAAATCCTGCCAGAAGAGGCATGGACATTATCGAATTTTGGTCTTATGAAATTCATGTTTGTTTATTCATCCTACGGAAAAAGGTTTGATTGTCTGTATTTAACTTTTTAAAAATTAATGTAAACCTGTAGGTGGTCCGGCACTTTTGGGAGCGGAATGATGTAAAGGGTTCTATTGATGCCATGAGGAGATTGCCTGATCCTTCTGTATGTATTTTTGTTAAATTTTTTTCATATTACTGGAGTACCTTTGCATATCACCCAATCATTATTGTCAAAAGTGCATGAAGTGCTTGCTCTGGCGCTTGGCAATGCGATGAAACAGGATGGGCATATTGCTTTATCCTTGTTGCTCCGAACTGTTAGAGCCTCTTCACACCTAAAACTCTCTCTTAAGCATTATGCTGAGGCCTTGAAGCAACCTTGCTATCTAAAGTCAGATTTATTCCTGGGTATCTTTTTTTTTTTTAATTACTGTTGCAGGTCCAGGCAGATGTGATCAGTGTTCTTGCAGAGAAGATGGAAATTATCACTTTGGATCTGTTTTCCAGTTTGCTGCCGGTGCTGGTTGATCTTCTCGACAGCAAAATAGAAAGGCAAGTGCTTCTAAGAGGCATGATAAATCCATAGGATCCTTGACATCTTAAAATGTTAGCATAACGTGTCACCTGTTTACCTGTCAGTACGCCTTAATATCTGCATCCTCTTTCTATTTCACTTGGATATTAGGTAGAACTTCAGACATTAAAATGTGATTGGATGATAGATGAACGACTTGCTAGTTATACATATGTACCAGATAACAACTCTTCATTCATAGACTAATTTGTCGACTTGCATTCCCTCTGATGAATAAAAAGAACTCAATTTCTGCTCGAGTCCTTTACTTTTTGCAAATATACTAATGAATATGTTTACAGGCACGCAACAATGTCACTGGAAATGCTACTAAAACTTGTCGCAGTTTTCGGACCAACTATCTGCTCAACCATTTCCGCCCCTCGTGTGGTTGGAGTTGATCTGCACCAAGAACAACGGTATCATCCTTGTGTTGACTTCTCTAGTTATTTTTATCTCTTTTTTGTTACTACTTTTGTGCTTTATCATTAAATTGATTCTCATCTGGCTAAGCAAAAAGGATATGCTTGCTCGGTTTGATTTCCACAGGAGAGAGAGTTATAAACAGTGTTTTAACCAGCTGCAGATGGTACAAAAGGCTCTTCCTACACTTGTGAGGTAAGGCTCTTCCTTCGATCTGCCTTAGCTCCTTCCTTTGAATTATCGCCTTTCTTTCCTGTTCGAAGTTCTTATTATATGTGCAGGTAGCTCTATCGTTCTTATTTACTGTTTTTTATATGTGCTTGTATTGTTATTGGTGAACTGTATATACTTGAGGAATATGCATTGTAACATTGAGAAAACTGCAGGAGAGGTGGTTTACTAGCCAAATCAGCTCAGGAATTGAACCTGATATTACTACACCATAACATACAATGACAGACAACAAATTACAGAGGGGGCCCAAAATCTCCCAAGACGATCCTTGCTGCCTTTTGCATTTTGACTATACCGTCTAATCTCCATAGAGAGAAGTCCGGCATATAAGTGAACACCTACTACGAATTCAAGCAAACCGTCTGCTGTTGATCATCCGAATGTGATGCTACAAGCCTATATGTAATTGTGTACGGCAAATATATCCTACTAGAATTGATGGATAGGATGACTTTGTACTGTGCACTTCTAAGATCTGTAGAACCTTGTACGTATTATACAGATATATGTATACATACTTCATAGTTCAGTAAAATATGAGTAATTCGTGTCAGTATGATCTTTTTTATTTTTTCCGCATCACATCATGGATGAGTGGTTTGGTCTTGTGGATGTATAATACTGATGTGTGTTTATATGAATCAGTTCCTTTCATGTCGGAAGCCGGGGCTGCTTTCCAGTGGATGAGGCATTCTGTGGTCCATTTTCAGGTGTTTACATTGGCCTGTATAGTGTTATTCTTGAGACAATTGATGAACCTAAAAGGAGTATCTGATGAAAGCGCATGACCCGTGAGTCTGAGTTAAGCGTCCACCGTATATGTTGTGGAGCAAAAATATGAATGAATTAGCATACTTGTAGGCATATGGCCATGGCTTTCTTTGCTGTGAAATCTGTCTTGAGTGTTTCCAATCGAATTCAAGTGAAAACATCTTGATCTCGTAATCCGATAATCATGCCAACTAATAATCGGGGTCAAGCTTTAAAATGATTGAGTCAGTGCAAACTTTAAACGGAATGAATCAATTCCAATCCGCTGAGAATACGATTAATGATGGTGATTGAGGGCACTATCGCGATACGGAAAACAGCCAATGATGTATTTAGAGAAAAGCAAATGAATACGAGCAGAATACAGCTACGGGTAAGTAATTAAAGGTTATCAATCATAGCATATGATATGAATATATGATTGGGGATTCGGTCACGTTGAGTCATGGGCTCGTTGCTAGATCACATTTAGTATGTGTGTGGTCACATGTCTAGTACTAAGATAGCAGTACTGTCCTTGTACTTCGGATTATTCTTTATCAAGAATGGGCCCCTTTTGAAGTGGTCCTCCTCTTGTCTTTGACACTTTGATACTGTTGACTCATCAATATCAAACTTCTGCAATAAAAAATGGAATTGATATTTCCAAAATTAATTTTGATAATGTCAACACTAAATCCTTTTTTCCCCAAGATATCTCCGTTTTATTGAGTTACATTAACAGAATCAATTATTATCTTGACAATAACAATCGTCAGGGTATTAAAACTAAAAAAATACTCTCTTCGTTCTGTAATATATATAACTGTTTGATCCGACATAATATTTTATATATGTGTTAAATTTTTATAAAATTTAATGAAAAAAAAAATCTTTTAAGAATAGTGAGGGATGAAGTAAAGGATAGATTCATATTGAAGTGAGCATTTGAACAAAAAAAAGTTATCGATATGAAAAAACGTAAATCTCCACCATATGCATTACCCTGTACAAAAAGGAACACTGATAGCACCCAAGGTATACATTCTAGCATTTTTTGTTGTTTGATTGGTTAAGTATAATGAGCTATTTTTTTCGTCTTGAAATAAAATAAATATTTATTTATTTGAATTATTTTAAAAAACATAAGATATTTTTTATTTTAAAACAATTTTCCTTCTAAATATATCAAAACAATCATTATGTGTTAAAATATACCCATTTCTCGCTCAACTCCAATAATATTCTCCCTTGGTGTCAATTTATTTGTAACGGTTTGATCCGGACGTAATTTTATCTGTGTGTCAAATTTGTATAGAATTTAAAAAAAATAGTATTTTTTTAGTGATAGTCGAATACGAATGAGGTTTAGTAGAGAATGAGAAAATAGATGGAAAAAATATCAGAATAATTTGATTATATTAATATAAATTGATTATTAAATAATAAAAAAATAAAAATATGAAAAATAAATTACATATAATATAAAAAAATACGACGGAAGGAGTATTTCATTATCATTATAAAAATTTTTATTTTTTAAAACAAAATTCAGCACACATTTCTCTCTCTAAATAATTAATAAAATTCTTTTAAGAAATTTTAGTTTATTGTAACAACGTTACTCTCTTTCTTATCAAAAGAAAACGTTACTCTCTAACACAGTAGAACTACAATTTTATGTTCTGGGACAAAATTGCCCCATTTTCCCTACATTGGCCTTGGAAGTTGGAACTGCAAGTTGTAATTTGCTTCCTCTTGAATTCAATCACTTGCCTGAAATCAAGCATCATCATCATCAATCAATACCATCACCTTTTTCACGAGTGCGACGAGACACGCGGCTCTTCTTTTCATACAAAATTTCCGCATTACTCTCTCTCTCTCTCCCCCCTCACCGCTCCGCCACCGTCGCCGGCGCTGTCTCCATCTCCGACCAGGAACCGATCGCTTTCGCCACCGTCAACGCCGCAGCTGCTTTCAGCGCTCGAATCGGAATCGGAAGCTGATCTTGGAACTGAATCGATCGTCATTCTACTCGAATCTCGATGTTCGTCTCCTCGTTACTTGTTGTTCGTCTTTGTTGTCCGTTCTGTTTCGCTTTTAGTTGTGTCTGTTTCTTGCGAATCGAGTTTGTTTTTTTGTTGATTGCATTTTCTTGCGAGTTTTTGGAATGCCGTTTTGTGTTTCTTTGAAGAATCGAGTTAGGGCGAGGAATCTTGTTTGATTTCGCTGAGGAGAGGATTTCGGCAATTCGTGCATTGTGATGATTCTGTGTCCGAGTTGCGTTTGAGGGAGATGTTTCTTGAATGCGTAGAGGGAATGTTTGTAATGTTTGGTATAATTCTGGTGAATTATTGTTTGTTTTTGGTTCATAAGGTTGGAAATGTGGTTAAACCTTTTGAGGTGCGTGAGGTCGAGGATGAGGGGATAGTGTTCACGAGTTTATGATGTAAATTTTGTGGAGTGTTTTTATCCAGACTATCCAGTGGTTAGTAGTTTTCGTATCTCTCTGATGAGAAGAAATTCGTAACTTAGCTGACCTTTGAATAAAGGCTGCGGTTTAGATTTGGGGTGATTCTATATGGTATGTCTGAAGGGGGCGGTAATGACTAATGGCTTATCATTGGCTGGCTTCTGTTGCGATGATCAAGGTTTCTCATTCTTGATGATAACTTTGTTGTGGTTTTCATGTGCTTTATGTCATATAAGGTCGAGGGTATTGAAAACTACTTGTCTGCAGTACACTGAAAACCTCGTTAATGGTGAAGAAATACACTGACAACCTGGTTCTGCAAAAAGAAAGAAAATGTAAGAATATAGTGTATGATGAGGAACAAATAATAGGTTACTCATGAGAGAAGTCAAATTTCGAGCCTCTCATCTTCCATGAACCCAAATGGTTCTCTTACATGCTATGAAGTTAATGGTTTACCTATTCAAATTGTTTGCTATTGTGGGAGAAACAGTTTCATTTGGTTTGGTTAAATTTGCACCTTAGCTGAGACAGTTCGTTTTTGTTTGTTTCCTTGTTCCTTTATCATTGAATCTCATACATTGTTTTGTGATTCTGTGTTGTTAACATTGCAGTGCTTTTTGATAGTAAATACTCCTTGAATGTTTATGGAGACATCCAAATCATGGAAATGGCTGCCAAAGAAAAGAAGTGCTCTTTCTGATTCGGTAAAAGTCTATGTTCTTCTTGTTGTTAATATAGCATATAGTGTATGAACTATGATAACCTTCATTGCACTTTACTGTTCCAGGGTTTCCAAGGAATGCATGCATATCGGCTGAAGCAACTGCCGTTTATGGCAATTGTTTGTATAGTAATGTTGTTTGTTGTATACAGAACTACAAATTATCAGTATCTACAGACAGAGGTATGCTCATACCTTGTTCTTGGTGCATTTTCATCCTGTCTTGTAGTCATTAGTAGATTAGTAATTAGCTGGTTTGTTGAAGCCTCCGTCTACTGGCTAGATTTCATTAGCTGATAATGAGTTCCAATGAATAGGAGTAGCTCAACGGCGAAAAGAACTGATTGTGACTGGAGAGAGGGAGTGATAGGGGGCATTTAACCTATTTGGTGCTACGTTTTTATGTTTAGGTCCTCAAGTCTATGATAAATCCTCGTTTCAATTCTCCCTTGTTGGCTTAGGCCTTTTAGTTTTTGGTCAGTGTGGTTTGCTGGCGTTGTTCTTCTATCACTGCATTAGGATCTGACAAATTATTCTTGTACTGTTAGTATTGCTTTGTTTCAAGTTTGATTAGAATCTTAGCAGGTTATGGCTGATTGTTTCTTTTCTGTTAATATTCTCAGATAGAAGCAGACTTACATCCTTCTAATAGTGTAAAGGTAACTATCATGATTGAACACAGAGGGCGGAAATAAAAATGGTTCACGTTAGTAGCTTAATATTCAAATGCATGTGCCTCTTGTGGAAGATATTGTGATCCGAGAATCTGAACTTGTTTTTGTTTTTTGGCTTTGTGGTATCTTCGTTATGACTTAGGAAATGTCTGTTGAGAGATTGTACAGTTTACCTCGTGGTATCATTCAGTCAAGGACTGACCTTGAGTTGAGTTCCTTATGGTCAAAGTCGAGAACTGAGGTAAATTCCTAGCATCCTTTCATCAAGGACAGATCATGTGTCATTCATAGAGTGTATTGAGGTGTTCAACATTAACAAATAATTGATTTGAAGTTTTATTTTACATAATTGATTCCTATGGTTTCATTTGCCATGTGAGATTTTTTTCTGGTATTTCAGGATGACTCTTTCATCAATCACAACTTGCTTGCCATGGCAGTTGGAATTAAACAGAAGCA
>JAOVYX010017129.1:0-22919 GCA_035668315.1 Drosera spatulata | reverse complement strand
TGCAGACTATGCTGGATGTAGGTTAGATAGAAAAAGTACTAGTGGAACTTGTCAATTCATGGGTAATAGTCTAGTATCAGGGTCTAGTAAGAAACAAAACTCTATTGCTACTTCAACAGCTGAAGCTGAGTATATAGGTGCTGGTCTTTGTGTAGCTCAGATTCTATGGATGAGATCACAGTTATCAGATTATGGTTTTAATTTGACAAATTGTCCAATTTATTGTGATAATACTTCTGCTAAAGCTATACCTGAGAATCCAATATATCACTCTCGTACAAAACACATAGATGTTAGACATCATTTCATTAGAGATCATGTTCAGAAGCATGATGTGAAACTATGTTTTGTTCCTATTGATAAACAATTGGTTGATATTTTTATCAAGCCCCTTAATAAGAAAAGATTCAATCTCATTTGTGAGAAGTTGGGTCTAATCCCATTAAGAGGTTAGGTTTTGTCTACTAATGATTTCAGTGAGAATTTTTCAGATTATATCTATACCCTAAGGTTTAGTGACTTGAAGAGTAGGATGTCTGTTGACATCTATGCATTGAAGTCTGATGCATTGAAGAATGGGATGTCTGTTGACACCTGAAAACTGAAATCTGATGAATAAAGAGAGATGAAGTCTGATTATGTTGGATGAACAGTCACAAGGCGAGTATGACTTCAAATTGTTCAATTCTATGAAATCTTATCTGGTTATACATCGAAAAGGTAACTCTAAAAGTTTTATAATTTATCAGAGTGTGCTTGCTTTAGAATTTATATAAGTCTACGCGAAAATGCATGCATGATTGTTCAATTATTTTGATTGAATGAATTTGCGTGTATGAACAAATCTAAGTGTAATTACATGCTTGTTGTTGTGTGTTAAGATAGACTTAATAATCATAATGGATGGATTTATGTGGAATGCATGTTTTTAGTTATCTTACCCAAGACTGATTGAAATAAAAGAAATGATTAAGGAATAGAGAGAGTTAATAAGTACCACTAATTGATTGTGTGTGTGAAAACGTTTGGGATTCACTTTACTGTTGTGTCAGATTTGAGATTCATTTATTGATAGTGAAACGTTTTCCCCTTTACTATATATATGTACAGAGTAGTTAGGCTTGGGAAAACTCTTTCGAATTCTTTGCCATTAGCAAATAACTTCTCCCAAAAACCATAGTTTCACAAAACCAATCCACTTTACAAATGGCACCACTCATCAGTATCCTGATCGGATTGACCGTCGATTTCAGTGCTCTAAGCAGAATCAGCAGAGAATTCGATGGGATTCTTGAGATGATAAGGAATTCGGGGCTCGAGTTACTGCTCAGTGCTGCCTGGAAAATCCCATACTCCAGGGCAAATAAATTCTTGGACAATGGAGTCATTCGAAAGGATAAGGATGAGTTCATTACGAGTGTTGATGGAGAAGAGATGATTGTTAGTATAGATTCTATCAGATCCATCTTTCATCTACCACAAGATGGTCACATTGGTATCTCTGACCACACTCTCTTAACTGGGTGGCAGAAGATGATGGGGAATGTCCCGTTGAAATCAGGGCTAGTTTTGGTGAAGGATTTGCATATTCACGATGGCCAACTGGCTGTCATAGTGAAGGAGTGTTTTCTGTGTCAAGTATTTGTTGTTGATTAGATAGCTAGAGGGCACCTTAGAATCGTTGCTGCAATCATCACTGGAGCAAAGATAGATTGGGCATTCATCATGCTCAATCTATGGAAGGAAAACATTTAGGAGGCGAAGTCCAACCCAAAGAGGAAGACTTATCTGAAAATGATAAGTTTTTATCTCTTTAAGCTAGGCAAATTAGCAAAAGATGATGGAGTTCCTTTTCCGTCTAACAAGTTCATATCGTTCAGTTTGAAGAAGTCTGAAGGAACAGACAGAACATTTGAAGCTGGGCCGTTTGATGGCCATTAGACTTTGAAGAGGAAGAAGACCTTTGATGCTGGGGCTCCTCAAAAGAAGTAGAAGAGATCTGCTCAACCTGCACAACCAGCACATATAGAAGAGGAAGTGGACTCCGATGATGAGCCACTTGTCAAACGAAAGAAGAAACAGACATCTATTAACAGAGAACGGACAATCGATCACACGTCTTCTGGGAGAGAACAGACAGCTGAACAGACATCCTCAACACAACTCCCTCAGCAACAGAAAAGGAAGCCATCCAAGAAAACGATCAGAGAAAAGAGGGTACTTAACCCTGATGAAGCTATGACCAACGAACGACTCAGAGCAGCACTGGCTGCAGGAGTATTCGAAAGCTCTAAGACAAAAGGTGCCAGATGGGACATGAGGCTGATCATAGCAACTTCTGATGAGGATGGAAACGTGCTTGTCTCAAAGGAATATAAAGAAAAAGGATAGCTGGAAAACATCAACAGAGTTCCTGAGGAAGCATGGATTCTATTTAAGGAATACTGCAGTAAAATAATGACAAAGTTGGGTGAAACAGCAAAAGATATGTTCTACTCAGTCATTAAAAGGACTCCAAGGAGTGAAAGAGGAAATGATGACAAAAACAATCAGATTTCAGGAGGTGATGGTCTGGATGGACAAACCTTAGGGGGAGAGAAGTTAACTGATCAGAATTCTACTCTTCCTAAAGTATCTAAGAGCAGATGAGAAGTGCAGCAGCAACAGACAGCTGCGGACGAGCCAACAAATTTTGAAGCTCTCCAGGTTCCTGATCCAAAGGAGGTTGACATCCAAGTACCCTCTACCCTTCCTGAAGAAGAACAGAGCCCAAAGACTCAAGCCATAGAAGATGCTTGAGGAATCTGAAGCAAGAATGGCTCAATAAATCGCCGCAACTGTAGAAAAGATGTCTGATTTTGATCTCACACTATGGAAAACTTTCAGTGATCTAAACAAACAGATTAGTGATAAACTAAAAAGCACGAATGATCACTTGGAAGAGCTGTAACAATGTCAGATGGCGCTGTTGAAGATATTTGAGCATGAAGCACTGTTGGATCTGAAAGGGGAAAAGCTCTGCAAAGGATCATTGACGAAATGAAATCTGATAATGTCTTCATCAAATCATATATGGAAGTAATCAGTGACAACGTGAAAGATTTAAAGGCTCTTCTGGGTGTTCTGCGTTCTGAGACTAACAACATCCACAATAATTTGCTCAACATTGATCAGACGACTACAAACACGACTAAAAGAACGACTACCTAACTCTAATTCCATACCCAAACCATAGGATCCTATCCTATTGATTTTGTCAGAAAAGGAGGAGAAATATAGGAGTAAAAGGGTTCTTGACTAGGATAGGTCTTTTATCTTGTTGTTATCTGTTATCTTAATTATTGATGTCTGATATCTGTGCCTGTAGGAAAATTAATATATGATATCTTTTTGACTGATAAAATATCTGATCGTGCCAATTATATAGTGTTCCAACAAATAAGGGGAGATTGACTTACAACCTATGCTTATCAATAAATAGGGGGAGATTGAAGAGGTGAATCAGACTTAGGGGGAGATTGAAGAAGTGTGTCGGACTTATGCTTTAATTATCTTGTCTTTCACCATTTATGATTTGAAATGTCAAAATACACGTTCATATTTTATGCATATTATCTGTCATTAGACTCTATATCTCTAGTATTAGACATCTGATAGTCCTAGTATTAGACTCTATATCTCTAGTATTAGACATCTGATAGTCCTAGTCAGAGTTCTGGAGGAGAAAGGACTTCGTGGAAGTGGCGTGTAAATTAGACTGGCCGAGAAGACTTCAGGGTATCAGAGTTTCATTGCTCAGGGAACAGAGTTCAGATGAAGATTGGGTAGTCTACTATATATCTATATTCTGAAAAATCTGTTCTTAACTTACGGTGTTTCAGAGTTCTATGATATATGCTTAGCTGTGAAGATTAGAAGACTACTACTGTTAATAACAGACTTCTGGGCTTAAGGGATTCAACAGCCAGAGGCTAACAGACTCCGACACTACATCAGACTATGGCATTTCAACAGATGGGTTCAACAGACATCATCGAGGTCTGTTGAGAAGACAGAAAAGAAACTAGAGTTCTGGAATGTCCGTACGACCTGTTTTATTTTTCCATGACATCCAGGATCTATAAAAGACAGATGGAGGATTCAGTTGGGATATAGAATTTTCATTCATTCTTTAGCGCACATACTCTCTGCGAATTCAACTCATCTGCAAACTTCAAGATTCAAAAACCATCCACTTTCGGTTCTCCCTGCGACAAACAGACTTCTACAATTGGGGATTTTCTGAAATCTATAATCATCCTCGATTGATTGGATTTCATCTTTGGAGATTTCTATATTCTCCATAGTTTTGTGAGTTTTATAGATACTTTCATTCTTTCTTGATACGGTTCGCTGAGTGATCCAAAAAGCTCAGAGGTTGAGAGGTGAACCTGAAAACACTTTGTACATCGGTTGTGATATTAATTTTGTGAGGTAACAAGATTTGCTGAGTGATCCAGAAAAATTCGAACGTTGAAAGGTGAAGCTGGAAACTTTTTGTAATCCGTTTTGTGATAGTGAATTTGTTGTGCTGTCCCGTGGGTTTTTCTGCCTGAAATAGGATTTCTCACGTTATATCTGATATTCATTTTTCTTTTTTTATTGATTATATTTTTGTGTTCTTCATACAAATCGACAAACTATATTAGTCCGCTGCGTTTGATTCAAGTTTTTGCAACAGAATCGAAAATAGAACATATAAGTCTATTTACCCCCCCTAGGCTATACTATTACAATCGTTGTAGCACTTTCAGCCTTGTCTTGTGATATCACTAGTTATGAATCAACATTACTATGCAGGGGTGTCAATCTTTCAGCAGACAAGAAACATTAGGAAAGAGAAGGTTGAGCCTTCGAGGGTACTTGTGTCCTCTTTTTCAGTTTCTAAGAGGACTTGGTTTGAGGAGTCTTCCCCTTAAGCCTTCCAGGACATTGGAGACCACCGTCACAACGTAATCCTTGCCCTTAACCATATCACCCTTTCCTCTACAAACACACTGTTTTCCTCACCCATCCGCGCCCCACCACCACATGCCTAAAATAGACTTTCCTCCATTGATGGCACTAACTATCAAACCTGGATCAAAAGGATGAAAAAAACAAAATACTTTCTTATGTTTAGAATACCTCCAGCTCAAAAATTTGAAATTGTTTCCAAGTATATGATAGGGAAAGCTGACACTTGGTTCTCGAAGAGTTCAATAAACTTAAACAATTGAGAGGATTGATGAATATATAGAAGATTTTGAGGGGAAAACTAATCATTCAAAGCTTACTTACCCTCATTTTACCTTTCTAAGATACTCCTTGGTTCTCGAAGCTTACTTAAACCAAAAGGAGAAATTTACCTTTCTTCTCAGATACTCCTCTTGCTAAGCCTGCAAACTCATCTTCTCCTAGCCATTCTCAACAAGCACCTTCTTCTCCTGCTTTACCTATCATAAACAAAGACCCTATTAAACCCAAGCCATCAGGCACTGATATGAAAGGCTTGTGCTATAAATGTCATGCGAAGCATTACCCTTGACATGTTTGTAAGCAGAATTAGGTTCATGCCATGGAATATGTGAAGAGGAGGCGGTGTCCGTGGAGAAAGAATATTCTACTATGGTGTATCCTTTTGATGAGTTTTTGGAGAAGTGGTATTTCATTTCATGGCTTATCTGGTCTCTCATCTTCTAAACACTATTCGTGTTAAAGGACAGACTGGGTGCGTACCCTATTGTAGCATTTGAATTGCGTAAATGATTTTATAATAGAATGATATAAACAATAAATTTCATTATTTTTGGTGTGTTTGGTTGACATCATTGATTGACATAGGGAATTGAAAAAATACCACAAAATACCCTAAATATCTCTCAAATTATTAATCTTCATCACCGTACATCATCTCTACCAAGCACACACCGCAATTGAACCTTAGCTATCTACCATTTCCTTGCTGCCACCATAACCTTATCAAAATCTTCCAGTTTCAGGAGTAGCTAGGACAACCAGCAACAACAAAAAGTCACCATCGGCTGCTAGATATTGAAGATCCTATGGTCTTTTTGTGTTATATATATAGTATGATCCTAATTAGTCATGACTACAAAATTAGAGGAAAATTTAATGAAACACTTAATTAGTCATGGTTGTGATAAAAAAATAGAAGAATTCTAGGGACATGGGAATGAGAAGAAGAATTTACAGTCATGTTGAATATATTCGGTCAAATATGAATGTGCAAAATAATATATTAGTGGAATTATGATCAAAAGTGACAAAAGTTAAAAATGGAGGGAAATTTGGTTAAAATTGAAACCAATGAGTTGTAAAATACAACCAAACAATGGAGTCACAGTTCTATAATTTGGATCAAAATCACTTTTTGGTGTCAGATTATAATAATAGCTATACGTATTTTAACATTAAGGTTGGACTTGCTCTCATAAGGGGGTTAGCTCCATTGGAAAATGTTTACATAGTATCAGTTACAACATTGTATGAAAATGTTTCTGTAAGGAACCGAGAAAAATAAATGTATTAATTATATTAATAATTGCGCAAGGATGAGAACGTCGAAAGGAGAGCGTACAACTTTAAATATAATCACACGCTTAGTTGATTATGTTATTAATTTCTCTTAAAATAAACGAGTTATTAGAATTGAATTGTAAATAAAGATACGAATTCGTTATAAAATTTGAAGAATTTTGGTATAATTATCTCGACGATCTGAGAAAATAATTATACCAAATATAGTTTCAAGGGATAACGAAATATCCTTAACCCTCCCTTATCCTTATCCCTTCCCACCTATTTTCTCCTCCACTCACTCACCTCCCTTCCCAGCCTTTCCCTCCCAGCAGCCACACCCCACCAAACCCCTTAGATGGTTCTTTGGTCGCATGGGGGAGAAGAATGGTACCCTTGAGGATTTTATGGTCGTATTGGTAGGGACGGATACCCCTTAAATGGTTCTTTGGTCGCATGGGGGAGAGGAATGGTACCCTTTAAGGATTTTATGGTCGCATTGGTAGGGGCGGAGGCCCCTTAGATAGTTCGTAATCGCATGGGGGAGAGAAATGGTACCCTCGAAGGATTCTATGGTCGCATTGATAGAGGCGGATGCCCCTTAAATAGTTCTTGGTCGCATGGGGAAGAGGAATGGTACCCCGTTGAGGATTCTATGATCGCATTGGTAGGGGGCGGATGTCCCTTAGATAGTTCTTGGTCGCATGGGGGAGAGAAATGATACCCCATTGAGGATTCTATGGTCGCATTGGTGGGGGCGTATGCTCCTTAGATGTTTGTTTGGTCGCATGGGGGAGAGAAATGGTACCCCTTGAGTATCCTATGGTCGCATTAGTAAGGGATAGATACCCCTTCGATGGCTCTTGGGTCGCAATTGGAAAAAGAGGAAGGAAAACAGTCTAATCTTCCTTCAGTGATGGGGCCTAACTGTGAAAATCTATTTCACTGTAACACGTGCTTCTGTGATGGGAACTATACTGATTAAAAAGTTGGATAAGATATATCATGGTGGGGTCATAAATGAATGATTAATAGAATGGTCGGGGTCAAGTAGAAATGATAACAAAAAGAAAAAGGGGTTTTAATATACTGCTCAATGTGACGTGCTATGGAAGGTGATAGGGCTATAGCACGTGACATCCAACCCATGGCAGTACCCGGGATTTATTGATAAGATATATCTTTGCTCATGGGTTTCTCTGTTTTTTTTTATTGTCTCTTGTGCAGGTTCAGGTGAGGAGGGCGAAGCTTCTGAATGGTTGTTCTGGTATGGGTCCCTCTGTTTTATATGTAATATTTGGAACGTATGATTATACTGAAGTCTTAAGATCGACTATGGATGATTGTAATAATTGTTTTCTCTTACGTTCTGTCATGTAAACCCTGTTATGAATTTGTCTTACTACGAATTCCGGTCTATAGTGACAGTGACGTCACGTACTGTTTAAGCCATAAAATATCGTGGGTTACAATTTCGCTACTACTATATAAATGCAAAAACATTGGAAAATATTTACATATCACTTTAGTTAACAAGGGAGTTATGTGTAAATATAAATAACTCTTTTAAACCGCAAAATATAAAATGAAGTGCTAATAAAAGATTTGATGAGCTTTTTGAGGAACATAGCTAAAATATACAGTACAAACTAATTTTAGATTTCAAACAAGTCATAATATGGGGTGAAAATAAAAAAACAAAGTCCTCTACGATAAATAAAAAAAATGTGAAAATAATAGATAAATTGAAAGATGTTTGCATTGTGTAGTGAAACCTATTGACTAGAACAAACAGAAATCAACTCCATATTAATGGACTGGGCCTGGGGGCTTGTGGCGGTGGGGCTTTGGAAAGTGATATCCTAATATGGGAATGCAAAAAGAGTTGGAGATTTGGGACTCAAAACGACTGGCTACTCTTTTCTAGTGGAGTTGACCATCAGAGTAAGCTAGCCAACTGAAATAAAATCCAGTTCCTAATATACACTCTCTCCGTCAAATATAACACTATTTTATATTATTATTATATATATAAATATAAATTTTGTTTTTACATCAAATCATGTTTGATCGTTCCGCAATATGTATTAAGTCAAAATACATAACTTATATAAATATTAATGTTTCATGATAAATTTACAAAATAATTACGTTTGATCGTCGTTATACTCATATTAAAGTTTATATCGACATACGTACAAAATAAAAACATTGGATTTCGTGAAACCGAACAAATATATACTAGTTCGAAATTACTCAGCGGGGGGTACAGCCCCAGGGCCCCTACTGTGTGTACGCCCCTACAGCTAATGAGGATAAAGTGAACAATACAGCTTTTTGCCCTATCTTCACTTGGGTTGTAGTAGATAATGTGTTTTCAGGTAGTATCAAGGTTCTTATTTTGGGGAGTTGTGATATGGTTCTAGGTGTGGATGGGCTGAGAGACTACAATCTCTTTACTATGGATTTGCAAGAGCTTTTGGTATGTTTTGTTAAGATGTCAGATAGTTATAATTCAGGCGTATCAAGGAGGGGTCTAGCAGTGAGATGGGAAAGAAAAATAAAGCTTTACATTCAGTTTTGTTTAGTCAGCATGTATTGATGATTACAAATTAGTTATAACTCATTGCTACTAATATTTTTAAGAAAAAAAATCTCAAGCCAAGGAAGTCAGCATGAAAGATCTAGGCCTTGAATATAGTCAGGATAATCAGTACGAAGACTTAGGCCTCCCTAGTTTCCATGAATATGGCTGTGCAAACTAAATCGATATTGATGAGATCTTTCTGATATCCTTGAATTTGCATATTATATGATGGACTAACCCTTGATTGAGCTAAGATGTATATCTTGTTACAAAATATCATCTTATGAAAATTTTAGGAAAGGAGGAAAGGATCAAGTCCAACTTTTGGAAACATATCAGACACCTTCCAAGAACTGATTCAAGCCAATATTCAAAGACATGAAGATCCTAAAAAAAGAGAAACACATGCCAAACAAGCGATATCGATTGCCAGAACTAAAGAAGCCACATAAACACTTGCAATCAAAGAACAATCTCTATCAAAGTTGTAGACCATCACAAATCAATCAAGAGATCACTTTGGTGTCCTTGAAGCCACGAACAAGACAAATTAACCACTGTCACTGAGAAGTTTAGCGTGGGAAGCTGATCAAAGAAGTTTCTAGTTTGTTGGGAACAAACTAAAAGTTTATTGTTGTTGAAGTCCTATGCCTCTCTTTGACGTGTGAAACTGTTCATTTCTAAAAACCGGAGGATTTGGAGATTGTAATAGATATTCTCTAGTGTAACTAGGAGTAACTATATTGAGAAGAAAGCTTACAGTTAAGAAGAATTGATGATAACACGACTTGAGGAGATTGTAGTAGTGAAAGGAGATCATAGTGTAACTTTCCAAAAGATCCCACTGAGTCTGGAGGTAACTCTCTTGTCCATAATTTTGACAAGAGACGAATCAGTATAAATACTGTGGCAATCCCTCCTCTTCTCTTGATCAATCATGCAATCAATAAACATTTAACTTCAAATACTGATCAACAAAGAAAAATAGAAAAAAACACTGAGGATGTAATTCTAAGAGTTACAATGAATAGTCTTGGGGGGAGGGGATATGTTATTCTAAAAACTTCTTCACAATTTAGTGCAGACTTGTCTTGTCTAGTATGCACTAGGTGTACTGTAGATTTACGGAACTAATTTGCTATCGAGACTTGAGTCCTTTAGACTTTCTCTTTTGTGTCCAAGTTATGCTCTAACAATTCTAAAGTATGAAATAAAATACAGTAAGGACACAACGATTTATACTGGTTCAGACAATCATTGTCAAATGACTAACGAAGGCTTAATCCAGTCTTCTCTTGGTGACTAGTGTGTTGAACCTTGTGATGTTTTGATGATGACAAACGCCAATGTACTTACGTTTGTAAATATATTGATATGCGGATTAGTACCAAGAGGTTGATACCAAGAGGGAACTTAAAGCTAATGCAAGAATTGGATCTAGAAATTTCAACCTCAAGATTGCAGCTCAAAGACAATACACAAGAACTACAAGATGGAAGTTACAGTACTGTCATGCAGGGTCATGAGCATTGTAAACAAGTTGGTACTTTTTTTTTAGTCAGTTGTAGCTGTGAGTACTTAGGATTTTGGATCTATCTTATTCTGTTTTTGTGATGAACCTTGTCTTTGAAAAGAATTGGTTCTTGGTGCAGTTACATTTCAGTAATAGAATCCTTGATTTTCAGATAAGGATTTTAAAAAAAGATTTTTCACTGAATATTTTCACGGAATATTTTCTGTTGCTTCGAAAAACAAATCTTTTGACAGAAGAATATTTTCTACTAGGTGGAGAAACATTTTTGACTAAGCAATTTGTTTGTTACAAATTTTTCCTAGTTTTTAGGGGAGTGGTGAAACTATTTTTTGATCAGTCTTTCACTGGTTTTCTCCCACGACCTCCAACTCTCTACGATGGCTCTTTTCACTAACCATATGAAAGGAGAAAATAGTTTTATGTGAATCTGATCATAAGCTTTCAATCGTTGAAGGTTTTTCAAGGTGACTTGCAAGAACAGTTTTTTTGTGATTCAAGAGGTTCGATGTTGTTTTGAAAAGAAACAAGGTAAATTCGAACCTATTAGTACTCATATCTATGCTGATGAGAATAAAGGTATCTAATCTATGGTCGTTTATTGAGTTTGTATTTTGTTGACGGGATCAGCACCACTCGTGGAGTGTTGTGCTGCTTGAGAACCTTGGCCTAGGTTTCTTTAGGCGTCTGCAATCACTAGTAGAGTGTCTGTACTTAGAGTTTCACTAGTTTAAGGGTAGATTAGCGGAAACGAACTTGTAAGTGTGTTTACAAGTGGAGTCTTGCAGGAGTCTGTAAGCAGAGGTGATAGATTATACTTAGGGTGATTATAGTACATTGCTGAGCCTCTACACTGGATATAAATCCCTCACCAAGTCGGGGATGAACCAGTATAAACCTTGCTATTATTTACTTTTTCGCCCTGATTGAAAGTTGCAAAACTGAAATTTGTATTAACCTTGAACTGATTCATTACAAAGAACAACCGGCACATTACAATTTCATTACATTGTTTGAGAAAAAGTTAAAAACTTGAAATCCTCAATAACACCCCCCCCCCCTTTCTTGAGTATTTTTGTGACTGGGTATTGACAATTGGTATCAGAACTTGACTTCTTAAACGCTAACCACGTGTGAAGGAGTTCAAACAATGTCTTCATAAGAATTAAGAGAGGGTGTTTCATCTCAAAGGCCAGCTTTTTTCGATGGAAGTTGCTACTCATACTGGAAGGAGCGAATGAAAAGATACATACAAGCTGAAGGTTTTCAACTCTGGCAAATCATAAGATCTGGTCCACTCAAGATTGAGTACAAGAATGACAAAGATGAGACAGTGGTCAAGCCTGAAGTAAGATGGGATGAAACCGACTTCAGTAAAATGGAAAAAAATGTCAAAGCTAAGAAACTACTCACATAGGGACTGTCTGTAAAGGAATATAACAGAGTCTCAGCATGCAAATCTGCCAAGAAAATATGGGACAAACTGCAAGTCACATATGAGGGTATAAATCAGGTAAAACGTTCCAAAATTGATCTTTTGAACTCTAAGTATGAATTGTTCAACATTAAGAAAGATGAGTCTATCTCTGAAATGTACATTAGATTTACTAACATTGTGAATGAGCAAGATTTGTTGGGACAAGCTGTTTCCATGGAAAACCAGGTGAGAAAGATTCTGAGAAGTTTACTAAGATCATGGGAATCGAAGGTCACTGCAATACATGACACCAAAGATCTGGAAGTAATGAAGATTGATGATTTCATTGGCTCACTGTTAACCCATGAGAATTTTCTTCAGCGCCATTATGCAATTAAGGTTGCAGAATAGGGAAAAGGGCTGGCTCTCAGGGTTGAACCAACTCATGATGCTGAACCTGAGTCTTCATAGCCTGACGAAGATAATCTTGTCTTCTTAACCATGAAGTACCTTAAGTTTGGTAAAAACTTTAAAGGGAAAGAGGGGAAGTTTTCTAAAACCAAATCAAAGGGTTCCACATCTAAATCAAACGAATCAATGCTTCAAATGTGGAAAAACAGGTCACTTTCTAAAAGATTGTCCCTTGAGGAAGCGAGACACACCAAAGGCAAGGAAGGCAAGATTTTGAGAGGCTGACGTTCAGAAAGCCATGATGGTCGCATGTGAGACTTGGAATGAAATTAACTCAGAAAGTGAAGATGAAAATGAAGAAGGAGAAAATGAGGATAACAATGTCAAGGAGTGTTTGATGGCCTTGAAGGATGAAGATGACGATATGGATGAAGAGGTAGATAATGATTTCAACTCATTGAAACGTGATATACATATTCTGCCTAAGGATAGTATAATTGAGATCTTTACTGCCTTTATTGAAACGCATGAAAAATTACTGTCTGTAAAAAACCTCTTGATGAAAATCTTGCTGAGTTAAGAGTGGATCATAACAGGTTGAAACAAAGGAATGATGATCTTATGACTGCAAATGGTTTTCTGAAACTTGATATGAGGCAAGTCAAAAACAAGAACATTGAGTTGCTGTCCATTATCAAGGACCAATCTATCAAGCTTAGCAGACTAGAAATGAAGTACAAATTTGTTAAAGAAACGAACATCGGAGACAAGTATGCTAAAATTGATATACCAACAGGTGAAAGTAGTGGATTATTCTTGAAACCACCAAGTGTCAATAGAGAGAAAGAAATATTCATTGGATTCCCTAGAGGCAGACTAGATCTTACCAAACTGCTAGACAAAACAAATACTCGTATACTAGGAATGCTACCAAACGATGCTGTTAGAAGGAAACCTTGGGAGAGGAAAAAGTATATTGACTTGTCTGGTGACCGTATTTGCATAATGTGTGGTAGTAAAGGACATGTTGGCAAGGATTGTGCAAAAATGCTTAAAATTGTTGAGACTAACATTTCAGTGGCAAAGAAAGCAGGTTGTACTGTTCTTCCAACACCAAAGTACTAGAATACTAGAAAGAAGGGACCCAACGAACAATGGGTTTTTGAATCAACAAACTAAACATATTTGCAAGCTCAAGTGAGAGGAAGCAGCACTTGGTACTTGGACAGGGAGTGCTCACGCCACATGACATGAGAAAAATTATTGTTCCTCTCACTGGAAGTCTCAGATGGAGCGAGTGTTACCTTTGGTAACAATGACAAAGTACTAATTGCTGGTTCTGGTAAGATAGGGTTAACACTTCGATACTCCAGAGACAATGTCTTCTATATCAAAGGTTTGAACACAATTTACTAAGTATCTCTCAACTCTATGACAAAGGAAATATTATGGAATTTTCTAAGGCTCGCTATGCTGTCAAGAGTGTGAATACAGAAAATGTGCTACTGTAAGGGAACCGGGTCAAAGACGTGTATAAGATCTCTCTCAATGAAATTCCTAAGAAGAAACTCAGCTGCCTAAGTGTGCAACATGATACTCCACTTCTCTGGCACAAACGTCTAGGACATGCTAGCTACTATTTACTCAACAAACTCAACTCATTGAATCTGGTAGAAGATCTTCCTTTTATGATGTATGAAAGTGAAAGATTGTGTGGATCGTGTGCAAAAGGTAAACATGTCAAGTCTTCATTTAAGACCAAAGGAGTGATAAGTAGATCAAAACCTCTACAACTCATTCACATGGATCTTTGTCGTCCTATGAGAGTAAGAAGTAGAGGTGGAAAAAGGTTTGTTTTTGTTATCATGCGTGATTTCTCTCGATACACTTGGGTTATCTTTTTAGCTAACAAGAGTGGCACTTTTGATGAGTTTGAAAGTTTCATTTGGAAATCAACTTGAGTGTAAACTAGTGTCTATTAGAACAGACCATGGAACTGAGTTTGATAATGTTGCTTTTATTGACTTCTATAGGAAAAATGAAGTGGAACACAACTTCTCAGCCCCACACACACCATAGCAAAATGGGGTGGTGGAACGCAAGAATCGGTCCTTAGAAGAGATGGCCAGGACAATGCTACTGGACAACAATCTACCAAAAAACTTTTGGACGAAAGCTGTCAATACAGATACATATATCCTTAACAGAGCCTTGATTAGGCCCCCTTATGAACTTATCTTTAGTAGAAAGGCTAATATAGCCCACTTAAGAAGATTTGGATGTGCATGTTATGTGCTAAATAATGGCAAAGATAACCTAGGGAAATTCGATGCTAAAAGTGATGAGGCTGTTTTAGTTGGATATTCACTACATAGTAAGGCTTATAAAGTTTACAATAAGAGGACTATGTGTGTTGAAGAATGTTTCCATGTGTTATTCATGGAAGTTGATTTATTCTCTAAATCTATGCAGGATGGCGATGACGATGACGATGATCTAGCTACAAATCTCAGAAAAGATCACAAGCCAATGGAGAATGAAAGTTATTGAAGACTGGTCACTGTCAAGATTATTTGATGAAGATCAACAACAGACAGAACTTGTTCCTTCCGATGAACGGGTTCCTAATAACTGGAAGTACAAAAGTTCACATCCACTGACTCCAGTGATAGGAGACTTGAACAAAGGAATACAAACAAGATGTAAGGCATCATTATCAACATAGCATAACAATGTTTGAGCATTCTCTGCTTTTCTCTCATTGAATGAACCTTATGATGTTTCTGATGCATTGAATGACAATGATTAGATTTGTGCAATGTAAGAAGAACTCAATCAATTCGAGAGAAACAAAGTGTGGCATTTGGTACCAATGCCTAATGGCCACCTTGTTATTGGCACCAAATGGATGTTTAGGAACAAACTTGATGACTTTGGTGTGGTGGTTACAAAGCTAGATTGGTAGTAAAAGGATATAGTCAAGAACAAGGGATAGATTATGAGGAAACTTTTACACCAGTAGCTAGACTTGAGGCTATAAGGTTATTAGTTGTATTTGTTGCATACATGGATTTTAAATTTTATCAAATGGACATAAAAAGTGCATTTTTGAATGGTAATTTAAAAGAGAAGGTAAATGTAGAGCAACCACTTGGTTTTGAGGATCCATCCTTTCCTAATCATGTGTATAAATTAGACAAAGCACTTTAGTGTAAGTTGAGATCAATAGAGCTACTGCAACATAGGCCAACACTGTCACTGAACTGCAAGCTTTGAAGCAAGCAGTTGAGGCCTTACTGTAGCCATCAAGGCTCAACAACCCCCTCTTGATGATAACAAAAGGGGGAGAAGGATACAGCAACCAAAGATGCTCACATGCTTCCTCTTTTTCGTCTCAGCTTCTAGGAAGTGAACAAAAGGAGAAAGTCTTCCAAGGAACCTTCCAAATCTCTGGTGTAGGACTCAAGCAGTCAAGGGAGGGATAAGGACAGGAAAGATTGGAAGAAAAGGAAAAGGTCTAAGGAACATCATTACCACCATCACAAGGGAAAGGACGACATATCTCCATCTCCAGGGCACGAACTATGGCATAGTGCAGACTACCACAAACCCAGTCGACGAGAGGGAGATAAGGATTACAGAGGCCACAAAGGCTATATGCAAACAATGTAATACCCTGTAATCTTGTACTTTCTTTTGTTCTGAATAATTGTTGTTTCAGAAAACCATTTATCAAAATATTTTTCAGTTGTAATTTTGGTTAAGTAGTTAGCTTGTTGTTTTTAAACTTAAAGTTTTGTTATCATCAATTCAGGGGGAGATTGTTAAGACTGTGCAATCCCTCCAGTTTTATAGAAATTAATAAAGAGAACTTTAGAGTAGGACATGTTCATGGTTAATTACTTAGGCTAAGAACTAGGATAGAGAGTTGCAGTCTAGGAAGGTTACGACAGATTGGGAATGCAGCAAATGGTCATAATTGTAAGGGTCAATGTGGATCACATGGACACAGACTACTTCAGAAAATTCTAGATGAGTAATTGGGATGAACATGGGCAGCAAAAGACCACAATCTGTCAAGATCTAGGATCATAGTCATAATGCAATAGGCAGGGTACAACTGAGCTAGCTTATAGCAGAGGCAAAAGCGCAGGAGACTGAAAATGCAGCAGAGTTAGTTTGTGATTGGATAAGGATCTGGGGAATGATCATATCGAAGATTTGAAGTTCAAAAATTTATACGAGGTTGAAGCCTGTTGTGCAGAATCCTATCGACATCACCGAGGATCTGTATAGGAGATAAACAGAAAGCTGTCAACATCAGTACAGTACAATCACGAGTTCTAATCTTCTGATCCCTATAAAAGGGGATTGTTTTCACTTTGAGAAGATTGACGATGATTGTGAGATTCATTTGCAAACAAAAAGCACTCTCAATTTGGTTGGCAATCATTCTTAAGAGCTGTGACAGAAGATTCAAAGGAGTTCACTAGTTTGCATCAAGAACACAAACTACAACAGAATCTTTACTTGATATGTTCAACGATCTACATTCTTGTCTTATAAAGTTTGTATACTTGTAAGGGGTTACTTTGTAAGTTAAAAACAAAGAGATAGTGAACTCACATCTGTTTTGACTACTATTAGTTCCTAGTCCCAGAAATACTCAGAAATACTATAATCACCCTAAGTATAGTCTATCACCTCTGCTTTGAGACTCCTGCAAGACTCCACTTGTAAACACACCTATAAGTTCTTTTTCCCTAATCTACCCTTAGACTAGTGAAACTCTAAGTATAGACACTCTCCTAGTGACTGCAAACGCCTAAACAAACCTAGGCCAGGGTTCTCAAGCAGCAAAACACTCCACGAGTGGTGTGGATCACATCAACAAAATACAGACTCAATAAACGACTAAAGATTAGATACCTTCATTCTCATCAGCATAGATATGAGCACTGATAGGTACCTTGCTCCTTTTCAAAACAATGTCGAACCTCTTGAACACAGGAAAACAATACTTGCAAATCACTTTGAAAAACCTTCAACGATTGAAAGCTTGTGATTCGATTCACAGAAAACTATTTTCTCCTTCTTTCATATAGTCAGTGAAAAAAACCATCGTGGAGAGATGGAGGTCGTGGGAGAAAATCACCTGAAGACTGGTCAAAAAATAGTTTCTCCACTTCCCTAAAAAGTAGGACAAGTTTGTAACAAACAAATTGCTTAGCCAAAAACGTTTCTCCACCTAGTAGAAAATATTCTTCTATCAAAAAATTTGTTTTTCGAAGCAATATAAAATATTCCGTGAAAATATTCAGTGAAAAATCTTTTTTAAATCCTTATCCGAAAATCAAGGATTCTATTACAGAAATGTAATTACACCAAGAACCAATTTTTTTCAAAGACAAGGTTCATCACAAAAACAGAATAAGATAGATCCAAAATCCTAAGTGCTCATAGCTACAACTAAATAAACAAAAGTAACAATATTTTTACAATGCTCATGACCGTACATTACAGTACTGCAGTTTCCATCTTGTAGTTCTTGTGCATTATCTTTGAGTTACAATCTTGAGATTGAAATTTCGAGATCCATTTCTTGCATTAGCTTTAAGTTCCCTCTTGGTATCAACCTCTTGTTACTAATTTGCATATCAGCATATTGGCAAACATAAGTATATTGGCGTTTGTCATCATCAAAACATCACAAGGTTCAACAATTTCCCCCTTATTGATGATGACAAACATTTTGATGGTCATACGATGATAACCTTAAAAGTTTAAGGACCACAATAACTCATACCTCGAAAGGACCAATTCTTCTGAATGAGTCGGTTCAGAGAACTTATCTTAAATCTTTCAGCAATGTAAGATTGACATTCTAGAGTCCCTGCTGAATACTTCATAAAACATGATTGAAGCATAGATACACACACTTGCATAACAACTTCACAATCACGTCAAGCTAACACGGAACTACAGCGAACCTCAAAGTTCACAATTTGGATCTCTTTATGCTATTCTAAGAATACTACTTAGACATCTAGTGGACAGAAAACAAATCAATCAGAGATATCAAAAACAAAAAAACTCAAAACCATAGTTATTCATACTTAAACAACTTGAAATAAGAAGATAAGAAAAGACATAAACAACATTTAGAGATAATAAAACGAACCAGATGACCATCGCTCCTTTTTCCCCTTTTGACATCATAAAAAAGGTTAGTCTATAGGATAGATCATTTTGTGGATTGGAAAGAGGCCATGTGTTTGAAGATGGCAAGGGTAGAGTCTAGAGCAGCTCTCAGGTCAGCAATCATCTTTCCTTGTTCAGCTTCTTTGTCCTCCAAGTCTGCAACTTTCTTCATCCTCTTTGCACAATCAGCATAGCCTGCGGTCTTTCCATCTTTTGATGAACAAGCCCTTGTCCTTAACCGGTTCTCTTCCATTCGCCTTTCACCTTCCCGAATCCCATCAGAATCATATAACTCATTTTGTGTGGATTCTGGTTATCCTTCAACTTCATAACTCAATGCTTCTTAAAAAGCTTGGACAACTAGATTCCATAGGGCAATGCAAGACTCCAGTGGTCCTTGACGTATATCTAGTGGTGAATCATAAGTATAGGAAGGTTTACCTCCTCATTCCTATAAATGTGTTCCATCACAGTCAAGTCCAGTCCGTTTGCCTCGTTCTTCCTTGAACAACGGGGAACAATTCCCTGAACAATCAGAGAAAATAGTAGCCTATCCTCATCTGACATAGCATTCATGTGAATCGACGTTGCCTCAGTCAAAGCATCATTGTGACTAAATATCTTCGAGATTATGAGAGGATCAAACTGTGTAACAATCGGCCAATTTCCCTTTTCATACTCACCAAAACCACTGGCAGGAATGCCTAAGTTGATGGCAAGTATTTCTTCTGTTAGCATGATCTCATTGTTGTTGACCTGGCTCTTCAGCATGAACTGGTTTTCACCAAGCTTCATCTTACTCAGGTTTTCATAGAACTCCATGACAGCTTGAGGGTGTAGCTGGTTGTCCAACTCAAATAAAGTGAGCCACTTTTGTTGCTCTAGAGTTATTTTGAGCCAGCCTAACCCATTCCTCTCTAGCCATTGAGCATTCATAATCTTCCTTGGTAGAATGGCTCTTGTTGAGATTGCTCTGAACTTCCCTTTCTTCTCTGGTGCAGATATTTCTGCCTTCTTCTGGGCTTTTGGAACAGAGATTTCCTTCACATCATCATTAGATACCAAGATCTCCTCTTCCTCTTCGGTATCTTCAGAGCTGGATTTTGGTTCTTTGGGCAGTACAGGTTTCTTTCCCTTTGCAATCTCCTTCTTCTTCAGTGTCTCATCATCCTTATCAGAATCACTATCATTAGGCTCCTCTGATTGAGAATCATTGACAGGTGTGGCTTTTGTCTACTTTGAGTGAACAGGAGCTTTCTTCTTCACTATCTCCTCTTACTTTTAGCTATTTCCTCCTCTTCTGTTTTGGAATCCTTAATTGCGACATTGCGTTCTTTTATTAGGTGCCAAGCAAGCAATCTCCGCATAAGACGGATGCATAACAAGAGACTTGTATTTAGCCAAAAGAATCAATCCACTTCTTTTACCGTTGCATTGTCAAAAGTACCCCAATCCGACCCGCATTTATGTATGGTGGCCATAGGGAATACAATCAAAGAATAAACATGGAAAGCTTCGCTTCATATCGTGTGCTCTAATACAGAAGGCTGGAGACAAACACTATACAGAGAAATTATAGGGTCTCTACTGTATCTTACTACTAGCAGACCAGATATCCTCTATACTATTTATGTTTGTACCAGATGTCAATATGATCCCAAAGAATCCCACTATATTTCAGTCAAGAGAATTCTAAGATATCTCAAAGAAACTCCAGATCTGGGTATATGGTATCCAAGGGAAGCAAATTTCACACTAATGGGTTATTTAGATATAGGCTTTGCTGGATGAAGAGTTGATAAGAAAAGCACAAGTGGATCATATCAATTCTTGGGTGCAAGACTTATATCCAGGTTCGACAAGAATCAAACGACTATTTCTACATCTACTGCAGAAATAGAGAATGTTGTAGCTGGGAGCTGTACTGAACAGATTTTGTGGATGAGATCTCAAGTTTTGGATTATTGGATTGAGTTTTCAAAAGTATAATATTTTGTTACTACACGTTTGCAGCAGCTATTTCAAAAAATCCTGTTTTCCATTCAAGGACCAAGCACATTGATGTGAGATATCACTTTATCTGAGATCATGTGCTAAAATATCACACTAAATTAGTATATATTTCTACAGAGAAAAGACAACTTTACAAAAAGTCTTGATGAGAGATACCCAGTTTGGAGGTGAATTAGGTATGATTGAATTAAGTGTATAAGGCCAAAATACTCTACTACACTCTACTGAGAGTGAGATGCAGACTAGTATTAAAAACCCTTACTGCATTCCTATTTTTGGAAACAAACAAACGTTACATATTTTCGTGCCAAAAATTTCATAACGATCAGAAAAGTGATTGTTTCACGAAAAGATAGGAAACGATTACTTTCTGAAGATTTACAATGGTAACGTTTTTGATGTCTATAAATACTCAAGTAGTTTGTGACCTAAAAACTCTTAAACATTCTCTCTCTCTCTCTCTCTCTCTCTCTCTCTCTCTCTCTAAGCACTCTCATACTCTCTACTGCAAATCCTAACTCTTAAGTTCACAAACTCTCTTACACGAATTCAAAATCGTTTTGCACAAATGCTTTGCTAAAATAACCAACACTCAATCTAATTCTCCCACTTCATCTAAAAAAACTCAGATCAAATCAATCCCTTCGAAGAAGGAACCCAAGAAGATAGAGCTACAGATCGGTGTTATTCTAGACTTTGAAACCCTAAACAATGAAGCCGATGAAGTCAAAGAAATTGCAGAGCTAATTCAAGATGCTAGGCTCAAGCATCTATGTGAGACAACTAGCAAGATCTACGAGGATGAGGTTAGACACTTCATCGAAAACATAAAAGTGATAGACGACTTTCAGAGCATCATGTATACATCCAATAATAGAATAGGGATCACTATAAATCGAAAAGACTTCGAAGATCTACTTCAAGTTCCAAATGAAGGGGTGAGAAGCATCCCTGAGTAAATGGTGTCAGAAGAAAGGATGGTTATGCTGACTGAGCAACATAAAGATGCCAATATTAGAAAAATGAAGAAATTTCTTTCCAAGCCTCATAAGCTTATGGCAAATGTTTTCAAGAAGTCAATAATGTCAAAAGAATTTGCAAAGGATCAGATCACCACTGATCAACAGGAAATCATGTGTGCAATCCTAATGAATTGCAAGCCCAATTGGGCAAAGCTGCTGATGTATCAACAGATCAAGGCAGTAGAAGCCAGGAAACTTTTGTTTGGAAGAATTCTCAGCATCATTCTCAAAGCCAAACTAAAACTTTCGGACAAGAAAGGGAGGCATTGGACTGCAGTTAAGCAGATTAATGTCTCTAAGATTGGCAAACAATCAATAGGGTTTGCCAAGAAAGTAAAGGCTGTAAAGACCACCTCCATTGCCTCAGATCAATCACAGAAGGAGGTAGTGGAGAAAGCCAAGGAGGCTAAGGCAAAGTCCCCAAAGAAGGGACCGTCTGCAATGGCAGCTGTGGCAAAGGCTCCTGTTGTTAAGCCAGTTGTACTAAAGGGTGCTCCTACTCCTACTCTAGAAGCCGACAAGGAAACCTGCTCATGCTCGTCCTCCAAGACAAATAAGGAGGAAATTGGTGTTGCAAAAGTCTGCACAAGAAGAGGAGCCCACCTCAAGAGCACCTGGGGGAACAGAACCAACTCAAGAAGAGGAGGTTACATAGCCCGAAATGGTTTGACTATAGAGGGTTCGGATGCAGACCAAAAAATGGAAACGACTGCACCGGAATGAAAGAAAGGAAAACTACTTCCCACAGAACCAGAACCCATCGTGCCAGTACTAGTATGCACCTTATCTCCAGTTTCCTCAATTGTACCTCTAATCCTCACTGTAATATTGGAGGAGGGGCAAAAGTCCAAAGAAAAACCTCCAAAGGCCATTGAAACTATTGTGCTGCATGACTCAAACTTGGCAGTGGAAGTTCCAAAGGATGGCCAGGATGAGAACTTGATCTTTCTCATTAGTCAAACCGCAGAGATATGAGCAGAAATGAGAGAAGGCCCTCAAGCAAGATTTAGAAAAGAAATGATGGCCAAAGAATACATAAAGAAGCAAATTGAAACTATGAAAACATAGATAAGGAGACAAGCATACAAAGCTGATGTGTATAAAATCACACATCATTTCGTTATTCTAAACGTTTGTTTTTATTCCCTTTAAATTGCCTAAATTGTATTTTAAGTGTCT